>VZTE01001867.1:0-42008 GCA_013397775.1 Eulacestoma nigropectus
GGTGCGGCCGCGGCCCCCCGCGCCCCCGCTCCGAGCCTGTTTGCTCCGAGCCTGTTTGCTCAGGGCTTGTTTGCTCAAAGGCTGTTTTTGCTCTTCCCTTCCGCTCCACGTGATGCCTGGGGCCGAAAGCTCGCCCTGCTCGGCGCGGAGGCCGCGGCTCCTCCAGCATGAGCGGCAGCTTGGCGCTGCGGGCGCTCCTGCTGCTCCCGCTGGGGCTGTGCTGGCCGCCGCTCCCTGAGGTGAGTCTGACCTCCAGAACAGCCCTTCCAGGAACGCTTCGGTGTTTCTAAGAAAAGTTAAAAAAAAAAAAAAATTAAAAAAAAAAAAAAAAAAAATAAAAAAAAAAAAAGAAAAAAAAGAAGAAGAGACGACACGATTCTAAGCCAAGCTCCGTCCGAGCTCACTAATCACGAAGATAAAGCTGTTTCCTCTGGGTGGCTGTTTGGGCAGCCCGTGCTTAGCGCGCAGTAAAGCCACGAGAACTTGGCACTGGGACTTTGTTGAGCTGTTTGCTGGCGTTCCTTCCAGGTTAGGTCCAGCGAAGGGATAGTCTTGTGTCCATTTGTTTTTCGTGAAAAAAATGTAAAGCTCTTCTTCTCCTTGCAGAAATTCCTCAGCGCTTTGGATGCGGAAGATGTTTTCTCTTACTTTGGAACCAGCTCGGTGCCTGATGGTATGCAGGGCTCAGTCCCTCTTCGGTTTAGAACACATCTGTCAGCTGATTTCTAATCCTGTGCGTTTGATAGTGCTAAGAACACTGATTAACAGCCCCTGACCTGACAAGCATTGGTGTTCTTGTGCCTTGAGTGAGACAATCCGGGTTTCAATGTGAGAGTGGTTGAAGAGCTGGGTCCGAGTTCAATATCTGCTGAAGGAGATGTGTTCAATCTCTTTGCACATTTCTGCTGCAGTCTCCACTCTCTGCATTGGTGTTTCTCTCCAAGATTAACTGATCTTCTGACGAAAGCTTTAGACTAAGGGTAACTTTAAATACTTGTTAATTATAGTTTTTTTTTCATAAATGCACAAAGAGATTTGAATTCTGGGTCTGGACTGATGATAGTTCAGAATAAAGGTATGTTTTGAAGTCTCAAATCCCTAAAGGAAGGGTATTGTCTCCTTGTGAATTCACCTAGTGCTCATCCCAGTGTCTTTGTCTGGATTGTGATAATTCCCACTCAGTAATAGTTAAACCCTGCTGGAATGAAACTCTCAGCCTTTTTTAGATCAACAGTTCTCCTTACTGAGAGAGCAAAAGCACCAATAAATTAGGTGCCAGGTTCTGTTGTGAGTTCCCAGTCAGATTATCCTCACTTTGGAATACCCAAAAGCACAGGAATTCTCTGGCTGTTGCCACCATGACCCTGAGAGGCCACAGCTGTCATTTGTAGGGTATTTTTCCTGGGGAGATAGACCTCTGGGTTTTTGTGTATCATCATTTCTCATAACTCTTCCCCTTACTCTGATCTCGTTTCATTTCTTTCAGTACCTGAGTTTGTTGTGGCTGAGCCAACTTGCCCTTGTAAAGAAGAACATTTTGGGCTGAGGCCCTGTCGGGTCCAGCATTGCTCCATCCAGGCCTGGGACCAGCTCTATGCCTTTGAATTTCTAGAGGACCACGCCCTCCTTTCCTCCTCCTTTGTGAGCAGCCAGGTGGTGAACTCTTCATTTATTTTACTGAAGAGATTCCCAGGGACCTGCTTTGCAGGTGGAAAGCCCCTGCAGCCTCCTGGGGCCACGAGCAGAGTCACCTTTTGTGAAGGGCAGCTGGTGAGTATGAGCTGAAAGAGCCTTTGGAGGGTGGCAGCTTCATGCCCCAAACGTGTGTGAACCATCCACTGAATAAATCTTTGCCATCTCCATGGATAGCAAATGTCTTTGGAATAACTCACAGGTGGAATTTTTTCTGCTTTAGCAAGGAGTCGTCACCGTGGGTGAGGAGAAGATTCACATCAGGCCAGTCAGGCGCAAAGATGTGGCTCTGCTGAAGGAGCTCGGCTTCTCCAGCCCCCACATCCTCTTCAAAAGTGCTGCAGGAGAGGCACAGCCAGCGAGAGGTAACAGACACGGGGAGGGAGCCCTGCTGGAAAAGCTGTCTCCTGGGGGATTGCTTCCATGAGCTCAGAGGAAAAATTTGTGTTTACAAATAACATGAGTAGGCTCAAAAACGTTTCTCACCAGTGTGTTTGATGTGGGTGGTTGTTATTTTGGTAGCACAGGTGTGCTGCTAAAGCTGCTGACAGGTGAAAGACACCAACAGAAGTGGGAAACCCGAGCAAGCCCCTGGAGACGGGGACTTGCAGCTGTGTCATTGCAGCCTTTGGGGGAAGGGAGTGGATCTGTAGGACCTTTTATGGTGCCTTTGAACCTCCCCGTGCCCCTTTGTGCTGTCCAGCAGGGTGGGCTCCTCCTCGCCTGCAGAAGAGGGCTGAGGCAGCTGTCAGACATCTGGAGCTGATGGTGGTGGCAGGGCCGGATGTTTACTTGTACCACAAAGAGGACACGGAGCGCTACGTTCTGGCCAACCTGAACATCGTGAGTGGCTCTCTCTGTGTTTGGGGTGCTGCCCCAGTGCGGGGTCCAGGCTGTGTCCCAGGCAGCACCTCTGGGAGGGCACTCTCAGGGTGGTTGGGGTGTTGATTAAAGTGCTGCAGGCAATTCACCTTGTAGTAGGCCTCACTTCGTGGACCTCAACATACTTGAAATAAAGATTTTAGTCCTGTCCCTGGTACAGAGGTCATGTGCAGGGCATTCCTCTGTGCCTCCCTGGGCACAAAATCCCCCAAAATTCCCTTGTACAAGGAGCTGCATGAGCAAAAGAAGATCTTAGAGGATTTTAAACCCACAGAGAAAATGTAGCTCTGAGTTTCATTACTAATGTTGCAACTCAGATAAAGAGTTTTCTCACCCTGTTGCTTTCAGTGGGATTGAGCTAAATCCACTGAATCAGTCTTATATTTTACATTTCACTGTTTAATTTCTATTGCATAATTCTCATGTCTCCCTTTGCTGTTATTAAGAATTTGGCTTTGCATTTTCTGTGTGTGCAGTGCAGAAGTCTTTAGCGTTCACTCCCCTATGAAACTTTTCATGCAGATTCTTCTCTCTGCTTCAGAGTATCTGACAAATCCAACCACTTCTCATCTCTCGACAGATTAGTTCACATTTGTAGTGCATGTTAATGTTGTAGTTACCTCTGTAGTGAGTGCAGCCCAGTTCTTGGGAACAGGGAGTGGGAGTCCCCAAGGCCCCTTTATTGAATCCTTTCTGTCTCTTCTCAGGGAGCAGAGCTGCTCAGAGATGCCTCGCTGGGGGCTCATTTCAGAGTTCACCTCATGCAAATGCTGGTTTTGAGAGAGCCAGAGGTAAGAAGAGGGCTGAGCTTGAGTGTTGTCCAAGCTCGAGGCTGTTTGGAATGTGCCAACGTGTGCCTTCCCTGCAGGCAGAGCTGAACATCACAACCAACATCACCTCCTCCCTCATCAGCGTCTGTGAGTGGAGCAAGAAGGTGAACCCCCAGAACGACTCTGACCCCCAGCATGCTGACATTGTCCTCTACATCACCAGGTGCTGAGCTCCCTGCCCTGGGAGGGGCTGGGAAATAGGATTAGGCCATTTTATTCAGTTCTGCTTGTCTGAGGACATTGGGATTTTTTTAATGTGGAATCATCATAAATTTTGAGCGGTGGGCACTCGCGTCAAAAGAAATGTTAGACAGCTGGCAAAGCCAGACCAGGAAAGCTCAGATCAATTCAGCTGAATGTCTAGACCTGACTTTCTTTGCTGTGGGGGTTCTTTGCTCTTTCCCCTCTGTGTCTCCCTTCCTTTAGGTTTGACCTGGAGTTGCCTGATGGGAACAAGGAGCTTCGTGGAGTGACTCAGTTAGGGGGAGTGTGCTCCTCCTTCTGGAGCTGTGTGATTACCCAGGACACTGGCTTTGACCTTGGAGTCACCATAGCCCATGAGATTGGGCACAGGTCAGTAGGAAACTGCCAGAGCAGCCCAGGAGGTTTTATTCAGGTAAAAACATCCTCCAGTTTAAGGAAAGAAGCAAAAGGATCTCTTGACATAACAGAGAGTTTCCCATGGATTATTTTAAACCTTTTGGTCATCATCCTGGATCATTTTGGAAAGAGTTCCTTGCATTTCTTGCATTCCTGCATGCTCTGTGACAATTAGAAGCTGCAAAGAGGAGAGAAACCCTTTGTGACAACAGTAGAAAGAAGGGCTGCAGAGGGAGCTCAGTCCTTGCTTAGAGAAGGGAGGCTCTGAGGGAATGCAGCCTCTGGGTTTCTTCTCCTCAGGGCTCTGTGCTGCTTCTGTTACAGCCTTGGAATTGCCCACGATGGAGAGGGGAATCTGTGCAGCAGCAGTGGTTACATCATGGGCTCAGCAGGAAACCACAACAGCATTGACCTCACCTGGTCTCCGTGCAGTCGGGAGCAGTTCCTGGCCCTTGTCAGGTAAGGGAATGGTTGAGTTCTTCAGTTCCCTGTGCTGGGAGCTTAGGAGAGAAAAACTCAATGAATAAAAAAAAAAAATTACTGAAAAATGAGGAACAATGAAAAGCTTGGGGTTTGTTTATCTCTTAGCACTTGTTGCTGAGGTTAAACCCAGTTTTTGCCTCATGTAGCTGGAAGTGGCTTTGGTTGGTGCCTGACGTGCCTGGGCTGGGTTGGATTTCTCAGACACTGGCTCAGCCTGCACATTTTATTTACAACTTCAGAGCATCCAGGCTCAGACAGACACTGCAGGCTGTGCTGGCTGGGTGCAGGACAGGAATGGGACACAACTCCAGCAGCAGGGAACTGCGAGCATCTCCAGGCAGCTGCTGCAACTAAATCCATCCCAGCCCACAGCGAGCATGTGTTGTCTGGGAAAGCAGCAGCCAACTCCCAGAGTGAAACTCAGCACAAGTTTGCAAACATGTCACTGTCCTCACTACCCACAGCTGGGAAAGTGATATTCCTCATGTTTCTATCAGTACAGGCCAAACAAGCTGCTTGAATGACCTGCCGGACATGGACGGCAGCATCCCGGGGTGGAAGCCTGGCTTGTACTACGGAGCAGATGAGCAATGTAAAATAGCCTTTGGGAGTGTGGCCACAGCTTGCACCTTTGCTGACAGCAATGTTGTAGGTAGAAAGTTTGTCTGTCTTGCTAAGGGCAGCAGGGAGACGTTCAGGAGCCAAAATTCGGGGGAAAGGGGCTGGCAGCGTTTTTATTCTGAAGGGATTGAAGGTGCTTTTCTGCCACAGATTTCTTGGCAAGGCTTTTGAAATGTTTCCCTTTTCTCCATCGCCTCCTTCCTGTAAGGTTTGCACAGTTGGGTGCTGTTGTGCACAGCTGGCCTGGCAGTGCTGGGTGCACCCACCCAAGGTCCTGCCTTGGGGAATTCTTGTTCACTGGATTCCTCCAGCTTCCCTGCCACGGCTCAAATCCCTTTGTCTGGGAAGTGCAGCGTGTTTAATAGCTGCCATCTGGACATGTTTTGTTAATGAGGAAACACTAAGGTGGGTGAAACTTTAATTGCTTCAGTTGATCATCTTCCAGCGTTACAGCTGGTGTTCACAACAGTGATGGTCTTTTGACTTGCCCACAGCTTTTGCCCAATAGCAGGAAAAATGAAGGAACTTGCATTGTTGGGTGTCTGTGAGAAAACCTGGGACATGCACTATTTAGACTTTTGGGGCTGCTGTGTTGTTGAGCCTGACTCCCTGAACTCCCCGATTTTCTTGTCACACCAGGACATCTGTAAAGTTCTCTCATGCCATGTACAACCAGCAGACAAATCCAGCTGTACTCGGCTTCTGGTCCCCCTCCTGGATGGAACTGAGTGTGGGATCAACAAGGTAAGGAGGCTCCCACCAGGAGTGGGGGTGAGGGCTGTGGAGCTCAGACAGCAAAGCTCTGTCAGTGTCTGGAAGGTACCTGACACTCTCTTCCCCTCAGCCAGGGGGCTAAAACCAGTCATAAACTGGTACCATTATGTCCTGGTATTTGTGCTTCTACCTTGTCTTTATCTCTGGAGTTGCTTTGCAGTTCTAGAGCCTGATAGCTGAGCTCTCCTTCTACTTCAAATGACCTGCCTGCTCTTTGCTTTAACCCCACCCTCATGTTAGACCCTAATTAGGAATGGGACTTTCAGCCTCTTGTGAGAAGGTGCCTCATTCACCTTGGGTTACTGGCCTGCCAAAGATGGGGACTCGTGCCAACCTTTCAGATCCCAGCCCTGCGGGGTTCACTGCTGCCAGTTCTGTGTGTTCTTGCTCCTAGTGGTGCTCCAAGGGTCAGTGCAGCTCTCTGGAGGAACTGAACCCCATGGCTGTGGTCCATGGGCACTGGTCTGCCTGGAGCCCCCTCTCCCCCTGCTCCCGCAGCTGCGGCGGGGGGGTCGTGGTGAGGCAGCGCTTCTGTAACAACCCCAGGTGAGAGTGGGGACCTGGCCGTCCTCAGGGCCCTGGGGCTGAGTCTGCCTCTTTGCTTGGGACAATCCTGCCTCTGTTGAGGAATGCTGTCATTTCCAGGCCTGCCTTTGGGGGACAGGAGTGCCATGGTGCCAGCATGCAAGCAGAGATGTGCAATACACAGGTAATGGAGCTCAGCATCATCTGAACTTCTCTCTGAACGCTTGAACCCTGTGAGGGCTGTGTGTTTTGTGGCTGTCCTTCCCACAGCTGGCTGCTCTGGGAAGGAGGACTAAAGATCTGGTGTACAGCCTCCATCTGTCTGACAGCAGGGGAGGTATTTGTGCCACTGAGGGCAGCAGGGTTATTTAATAGCATTGTTCACATGTAATGAAGCGTTCTCTCTATGCCCCCATAGCAGGACAGATGCTGAGAAGATAGTGACTCACTATGATGGTTTTCTTCAGAGGGACTTTCTTGTATTGTTCTTGTTTTCCTTATCGATTTATTTGGTATAAATAGCAAAGATATCAGCTTCCAAGCACAATTCTCTGCATATCCTGCAGCCTTCCTTTGAAGTGGTTTTCTTTCTTTGCAGTTGTTTGGGTGTTTTACTTACCAGCCACTGCGTTTTGCCTTTAGCTAGAGGGTTAAATGCTGCTCGGGACCCTGTGTTCAGTCACTGCCTTTCCTTACACAACAATCTCTCTGGGATCCAGGCCTGTCTGATGACCCAGCAGGACTTTATGGCTGAACAGTGTGCAGCAACAAATTTAAAGCCTCTGTACCTTGACGCAGAAACGCCATCCTTTTATACCTGGACTTCTGCTCTTGGCTTTGCCAAAGGTAAGGAATGTCTGAAACCTCAGTTTGTGCAGGGAGTGCTCATGGACCTGTCTGTACTTTGGAGTTAAAAGGCTGTTTCACTGAGTGTTTTAGTTTTCACGTGAAACCTGGGTCCTCTCTGACAGATCATGGAATCCCAGAATGGTTTGGGTTGGAAGGGACCTTAAAACTCAACTCATCTCACCATGGCAAGGACACCTTCCACTATCCCAGGTTGCTCCAATCCCTGTCCAACCTGGCCCGGGACACTTCCAGGGATGGGAGTCCACAACCTCTCAGGGCTCGATGGGCAGCCAGGTGCCTTCCTGAATGAGTAACTCATCCTTGTGCCTGCTGCTCCAGGGGACCTGCTCTGCAAGCACATGTGCAGGGCCGTGGGGAAGGAGTTCATGGTGAGCCGTGGGGACAGTTTCCTGGATGGAACCAGGTGTGAGCAGGATGACACGGAGCACCACGGGGATCTCCATCTGTGTGTGATGGGGAGATGCAGAGTAAGTGACTGGGGAGTCCAGGTGAACCCCACACAGGTGATCTGCACCAAAGGAGTCAGGGGAAATCATGCTAGGGAAAAACACAGTGCCCCAAACAACAGAGCGAGCTCTTCTCAGAAGAGAGTTTTGTTCTTGGTGTGTTGGATGGAGTCCAAAAATCTACTGTTCTGTCTGTGCATCCAATGCCCTCTAGATAAGACATTCTGCTAATTATGCAGTAAACACACAGGGCTATTCATCCCTAATCCAAGAAGCAATTGGTTCATGTGTTGGTGGAGGAGACATCATTAGCTGCTCAGTTTGCCTGCTGTAATTAGCCCCACAAAATGCTGACTGTCTTGGAGGCAAGTTCCGTGACTTGAATTACTGGGTCAGTGGCAAGATAAGGAGCAAAACCTGGGGATCACAAGTCGACAAATTGATTTTTGGAGTAGCTCTGATCAAAACTGAAATACAACTTTTGGAGTTTTTTTCCTGGATTGGACCTGAGGAAGGCATTCTTTCCCGATGACCTTGGATACAACTCCCCCGCGCTGTCTGCGTTTTAGGAACTGCTCAGTGCTGACCCGGGTGGATGTTTTCTGTTGTTTCTTTACATTCCCAGAATACTCTTTGTAAATTTTATGTTTTTCTCATTATCCTCGTGCTCACCATGTTTTGTGAAGTGTTTCCCCCCATGAACAGCAGAGGGTGTAGGCACAACCTGTTCCGATTCTGGCTGTTTTATTGGCAGCAGTGATAAATATGCATGTTATGGCAGCTTCCAAAGCCTGGGATCAGTGCCTCCAGCATAAATTCAGCAGTTGCACACGTTTTGCTGTTAAGCCTGCTGAGATCCTCCTGTAGCTTTGTGTAAATTAGTCTTGTTCGTGGGAATGGGGATAGAATCTCTCTTCTGAGTTCCATGGGACTGAAGGATGTGAGCTAGGTTTGGCTTTGGAGTCTGGGGAGCTACAGATTCCTTCAGAACCTGCCATTCACGTTTACTGTTCCCCTGGGCTTTTGTATTTTCTTCCCTCCCTCCCTCCAGAAGGAGTTCGTAGAAGAGAGCACAGAGCTTTGGGTTTAGGTCACAGGAGAGATCTTTTTGGGCTGCTTCTTATGGGAAAGAAAATGTCCCAGTTACTGAGAGCTGTGCTCTCAGCTAAGACTTCCCAGTCCCTGGCTTTGCACGCTGCTGTCCAGTGGTAGGTCTAGGTACAAAAATGCATCTTTTTCTTCGTTGTCTTCCTAAATTCAAATTGCAAATGGAAAGGGCAGTTTCAGGAATTCAGGCAATGTTGCTTTTGCTCGCTTGTTTTCTCAGAGCAGGCCAGGCTGACAGACTCTCCCCTCTGCTCAGGCATTCGGGTGTGACGGCCAGATGGGCTCCAGGAAGGTCATGGATCCCTGCAAGGTCTGTGGGGGTGATAACTCCACTTGCACCCAAGTGAGTGGATCCTACACAGAAGGAAAAGCTCGAGGTGTGTAGCCCTCCCCCCTCAGGCTCTGCACTGTGCTGCTGTTTGTGCGCTGCACGTCTGTGTGCACAGTCAGTGTTCACAATCTTCCGTGTGTGACTTCTCCCTTCTGCTTCTGCTTGGTTTTGTTTTATGGAGGGTATGGAGATGGATTTGGGGTGACCCAGTGCAGAGGGAGGTAGCTGTTGTGTAGGCAGAGTGCTTTTTTTGTCATAATTCTCTGGATGTGGATCAGAAATGTAACTGCTTGGGAAGCCCAGCAAATTGTTGGGAGCTGGGGGTGATATCAGATCATAGAATCATAAATACCTCAGATTGGAAGGGATCCACAAGGGTCATTGGGTCCAACTCCTGGCCCTGCACAGGACAGCCCAACAATCCCACCACGTCCCTGAGGGTGTTGTCCATGCTTCCTGAGACGTTAAATGTCCATTTGGGAACTGGTCTGGCTCTTGCAGTCTCACCTAGAGATATTAGCAGAGAACCCAAAAAGAACCACAGAAGGGTGAGAACAGGACACAGAATCCAGCTCAGTTGTGTTTGCTGTGTCACCATCGCCGTGTTCAAGGCAAGGAGCAGGGTCAGTGTGAATTCAGGAGCTGAGCTGCAATCCCCAGCCTTCCCAACAGAGGTTCAGTGATGGAAGGTGACCACAAGATCCTCCTTTCCACCCTTCCAGAGTACGTGACATTTCTGTCCCTGCCCTACAACACCACCTCGGTGCATGTTGCCAACAGGAGGCCTCTCTTCACACACCTGGGTGAGTGGAATGAAAAGGAGAGGAGGGGATGCAGGCAGGCCTGAAAGGAGCTTGTGCCAACAAAGAAATGGAATTCTTGGTGCTGCGTTTTGCTCGTGGGATGCTCTCCGGTGGGAAGCTGTAGAAGCCACGCTCCTTGGGATGCCCAGCTTGGGTCAAACTGGTTCCTACCACGTGGGCAGCCAGTAGCTGCCAGCACCAGGGGATCCTGGTGACCACGCCATGTCTCTTAACATCACTGCTCCTCTGGCTTCTCCAGCTGTGAAGGTTAAAGGCGAGTACGTGGTGGCTGGAAAAGGAAAGATCTCACTGAATGTCACCTACCCGTCAGTTCTGGAGGACAAGCAGATCAAATACCAAGTGTTTCTCACCAAGGACAACCTGCCAAGCCTGGAGGAAATCCATGTGGATGGGCCAACACAGGAAGAAATTGAAATACAGGTAAATTAAAGCAGCAGAGCTGGAAGGGGGCCAGGCAGAAGTGGCCAGGTTTGGGTGGCTTTGCTGCAGAAGCCAGGTGTGGTGGATTCAGGAGACTTTGTGTCCAAGGCCAGGGGAGATGGTGTTCACTGGAGAGTGATAGTGTTGCTTTTCTGGGGAATGGCTGGGGGTTGGATGCCCACAGGCTTCCTGCAGGTTTGGGGGTGATTGTGTGGGGAAAACCACACTGCGTTCAACCTTCTGCTTGGCTTAATCCTTTTCAGTGCCCAGAATTCACAGGGTGAGTGCTCTGACTGCATCTGGCTGGGACTGAGGCATTGCAGTGAGGCTCAGGGTTGGATGGAGAGAAGGGGGACTGGCTTCTTCCTCCATCCTTAGAAATAAATCAAAGTTTTCTTGTGCATTGACCACAGTTTTTCCTTGCTCAGGTCTACAGGAGGTACACAAAAGAATATGGCAATGCCACCAACCCAGACATCACCTTCAGCTACTTTGTCCCCAGGGAGAACCTGACCTATCTGTGGATTCCTCAGCAGGGCCCGTGTTCAGTGACCTGTGGGGAAGGTGAGGCAGCAGGACTCAGTCTTCACTTTTTATGGAGACTTCTGGTTTGGTCTCAACTGAATTTAAAAGCAGAGTGCTGGAAATGATTGCTGCAGTTGCCAGTGTTAAACTGAACCAAAGAAAAAAGTGGTGGAGCTTTTGAATCAAATCAACAAATCAGCAAATGAGCTGAATCCTCAGAACGATACTGAAAATGTTTGATTGTGGAGAGGATTTTTAAATAGGTTTTACCTGAACTCTTGGTTTTAAGACTAAATAATTTTCTCAGATTTTTCAAAGTTATTGAAGACTGTAATTTGAAGTTGGCTAAACATCAGAAGTCTGAGACCAAAGGGGTATCTGGTGTCTAACTAAAGCCTCAGAGCTAATTATGAAACTTCCTTCTTAGAATTCTATTCCTGTGCCATGGCTAATCCTTGCTGTCTCCCTGAAGGAATCATAATGCAGATTGTAACAGTTCACTCTGAGAGATGGCCTGACATCTTGTTTACCAGATAATTCAGATGACACTGTCAGGCCTCTCAAGACTTCTGTGATGAGGATTTAGAAAATGCATTAATGAATATTTATGGAAGTCAATCTATACAACTAGTTATGCCTGGAGAGCTTTTCTCCAGCAAATCCCCCAGGTGAACTGATTGCTGAAACCCTGAAGTAAAGAGCTCAAAATGCTCCAGAGCCTCCAGCTAATGCAGCCACAAACAGAAAAAAAAAAAAAAAGAGAAAGTCAGGACTTAAAATAACAGAAAGTTGAGAATCTGGGCTGAAATTGCACCTTGAGAGCTGAAAGTGGTGCACAGGCCCTCCTTAGCAATAGTCATTATTTGGAAACAAGGAGGGTAGAGCAAAGATAAGGTTGCTGATTGATTCTGGACATTTGGTGCTCAGGGTCATGCTGCCTGAGATTCAGGAATGCCTGGCTCTCCTGTAGCCCATTCACTGAAAGGAGACTCCTTTTAGCTTTGCTTGTAATTTCTTTGAGTCTGAATTTTCATGTGCTTTGCTTTTTAGGTTCGTTGTTGTTAAAAATCGTCTTTAGAGCTGTAGCTTATGAATATTTCATTCCTTGCCTGCTGCAGGCACTGGAAGCCTCCAGTTTCTCTGCCAGCACCTCTAGTCTGCTTTTGGCTGTTGCTGATGCCTTGGAGGAGGTTGGTGCTGTCTGAGCACAAAGGCTGTGTGATGATATTACCTGGTCAGTTCTAGACAATGGCATTTAAAACCAGCTCCCTCCTAGAGCTTATTTGCTGTCCCTCATCAGTCAGATCATTAGAAGTAATTTGTTCCAAATTATGATTGATATCCTTGTTCTTTCAAGCAGCCAGTTTAGGGCAACCTTTCCATTTTGGCAGGGGAGTGATTATCAATCAAACTTCTCCTCTGCTGGGGTGCTCACCTTGGAAAATCACTTTAAAACTCTTGAGGGAGGTTATGTCACAGAGAAGGGGTTTGTGTGTTTACAGAAGTCTATATTCCCACACATCCCATTTTCTTACACAGGTGGTTGAGTGAAGCAAAATCTCTGCATCTTCCTACCATAGCAGAGGGGAGCTGCTCACTGTGGTTAAAACTTCCATTCCTTTTCCTTTTGTACCCCAGGGGTGTTCCCAGTGGTTCATGTGTGCTTTGATCAGACCAGGAATGAAGTAACAGAGGATCAGTGGTGTCTGGAGCTGCCCCAGCCCCTCCCAGAGCACAAGCCCTGTGCCATGGAGCCGTGCCTGTACAGGTTGGTGTTCCTGGGAGCTCAGCTGAATTCCTGCTTTTCTCTGCCACTTAACCCAGGCTCTGCATTGGTGTTGTGCAAGGTGAAAAAAAGAGAGAAGTATGAGTAATTTCCTCCTAATTATAATGGGGTAGCAGATCCCAAACCATGTTCTGTCTTTCCTGGTCCCATGAGGTAACTGAGATGTCAGGTGAAGGAATTGGGAGATAGTCCTTCCAATGTTTTACAGTAATCTGCTAAACAGAAATGCTCTGAGGGCATGGCCAGAAGAAGATGTCTCTCACATCCTCTCCAAGATGGTGCCAACAAAGAGGGTTGATCCTCGTGTTGTTTATTCTGGAAGGAGGACCAAGCCTGCCCAGACACTGCCCTCGTAGACATTTTAATGTTCAATAAAAAGTGATTAGACTGTGAACTATAGCTCCTTAGCTTAGGTGCTTTTAGTCCTTGAAAGCTGACAGTGAAAGCACTTGAATTGTCCTCTCAGTCACATCCAGACAAGGCTTTTGAAACAGAAGCTGAATACTCTGCAGGACCCATTTCTCTAATCAGTGGCCTGGGTAATGAACCTCCCTGATGCAGATGGGAAACAGGGCAATGCAATTGCCTCCCATTTAGGTGGAAGATGTCTCAGAGAGGTGAATGCTCTGCTGTCTGTGGGACTGGAGTTGCCCAGCAGAACCTGACCTGTGTGCAGTTCCGTGATGGCCTGGAGACTGTGGTGGATGACAGCTTGTGCCCAGCAGAAGAAAAACCCCTCTCCCTTGTGCCCTGTGTGGTCAATGTGTGCCCTTTGGGCTGGGACAAAGTGAGTTTGCTGGCTTGGCTTTTCAGGAACCTCACTGGGAGCTTTGCACTTTCATCCACCAGTTAAGAACCAGCAGCTTACTCCTGGAGCCTGGAGGGTGGTTTGCACCACTGCTCTGCCCAGTAAAGCTTCATCCTGTCACTTTAGGCAGCTCCATCCCTCTTTAATTATGCTGCTGGATTTGTCAGTTCATCGTGGTGGTTTGTTTAGGGCAGCTGTTTTTTGCTCTGTTCTGAGGAGGAAGATGCACACTCACTTCAGCCTCTGGAGTCACTTGGGCACATGCAGCTGGAAAATCGGACTGTGTATGTGTGGAGCCCTGTAGCTGGGGAGTGTTCTGTCTCCTGTGGTAGAGGTGAGGCCTTTCTGTGCTGCAGGGAAATGTTGCTTGGCTGTAGGTGTGAGTTCAGTGTCTGGGAGCCTCGGGGACCTGACCTTTCCCCCTCTACAGTTCTAAGTGTAGCTGTGATCACAATTTTTTTGGAACAGGCAAGGGGGCCTGGCTCAGACAGAATAATTTAGAGGGTGGTCTGGCTGCTGCTGAGCTTCAGAGCTGGGGGGTGTTGCAGTTAGAGTGCTGTGGCTTGGGCAGAGTTTGCTGGGTTTGTACACACAGATGTGACACTTCTGACGTGCTTTCAACCCTTGCATGCAAACCACGCGGTCAGATTGCTTCCCTTCCTAGGTAAGACTCAGCTGCACTATGTTTGTGTGGCTTTTGACACCAGAGAAGAAACCCAGGAAGAAAACTGTCAGCCAGTGCCAAAGCCAGAGAGCAGGGTGGAAGTCTGTGATCTCAACCCCTGCCCACCAAGGTAAAGCAGTTACCAGGAGACAACGAGGCAGTGAGGGGTCATTCCTTCCTTTCTGTCTCCAGGGACATGGTAAAGGAAGGGTCAGGCTACTCTCCCTTTCTTTGGAAGCAAAGCCAGCTGCAAAAACTGTAGCACTGCTCCATACTCAGCAAGCTCAGAGTCTTTCCTGGGCTGGTACATCTCAGGCAGAAATAAATGTAGTCCTCAGAGTTTGAGTCCAGAGAAAAACTGAAAACCTCTTGATCCCTTATTACTCTGGGGACGCAGGAACAAATCCGTAGCTGCAAAAGGTGGTGACACATGTGCCAGCTGTACAGTTTCCACACAGCATCAAGGAAAGTAGCAAGGATTAAATACTCTCAGAGTCTGGAACAGCTGCTCTGAAAACTGAAGGGAATGGATTGCACTTTCCTTAGGATTTGTGGTGAGCTTGCCCTGCCCTGTTTGCTGTGGGACTGGAAAGCTACTGGAACTTTTTTTACAGGATGCCACTCCCAGGGCCTCTAGGTCTGATCCTGATCTGAGGGTTCAGTGGTGTATGTGTTTTGGAGGGAGATAAGATTGTTTCTGCAGTTAAGCCTGTGTGTGTCACCCTGGGCAGGGCGGTGATGGACGCAGAGTAAGATTCAGTGTGGATTTGGGGTCTGTGGGCTCCTGGCAAAATGGGAATGCCCTCTGTATCCAACTCCAAACCTGCTCCAGGCTGCATTCCAAGTACCACAGACAGTGTGAGGCAGAGAGTGAAGAAGGACTGAAGGGTGAGGGAGCTGCAGTCCCTTTTCTGCAGTGAGAGCGAGGGTGGGGATTCATCACTAACTCACTTTTTCTCCTCCCTGCCCTGCCAGGTGGAAGGTAACCCCAGCTGGGCCCTGCTCCTCCAGCTGTGGGCTGGGCTTAGCAGTGCAGCTGGTCACCTGTGTGCAGATCCTCCACGGCCAGGAGGTCTTGCAGGAGGAACATTTGTGCCCTGTGGCAGAGAAGCCCCTCACCAGTGTCCCCTGTGTCATCCGAACGTGCTCCTACGAGTGGAGCTTCAGCGAGTGGTCAGAGGTACCTACTCCCCTTCAGATGCAGCAGTTTTACAGCTCCTCCCTTCCCTGGAGGCTACAGGGGGAGATATACAGCTTCTACCTTGTCTGTTGGCTTCCCATAGAAATGCTAAACTGTTTCCAAGGATGTTTTCCATCCTTTCCGCTGCCCTGTGTTTAGCAGCTGTAGGTTTGCTTCCCACCTTCCTCAGCTAAAGTTTTGGCTGCAGCCTAGAAATGGTTTTGGCATGTTTTCTCCTGGAATGCAGATATTTGGGGACTTTTTTAGGAAGTGGTTCTGCAATTTAAATATATAGTTTGGAAGATCCCCTGGAAGGTGAGGCATCTTATAGCTGATGGAACAAGAGCACTGGCAGGGCAAGTGGTAGAAGAGCATCAGTGAATCCCCCCAGATCATGCCTGAGCCTATCAATGCATTTATTTCCAAATACCAGCTGGAATGCAGGGATAAAAGCCTGTGGGTTTGTTCCTCTGCAGTGTTCAACGTCCTGTGGGAATGGCATTCAGACCAGGCAGGATTTCTGCCTCAGCTCTCTGACCCACAAGCCCGTGAACCCCCTTTTCTGCCGGCACTTCCCCAAGGCCATCGTGGTGCGTGGCTGCTCCGCAGGGCCCTGTCCTGAGCAGGAGGGGCCCCTGTCCCCTGGGGCAGAGCTGCAGCCACTGACACCAGCCACACACCTGACAAGAGCTGCAGCTGGCACAGAGCACAGACACAAGGACCTGGATGTCCCTCTGTCTGCTGGGCCCCGGGAGCAGAGAAAGTCCGGTGGAGGTGAGGAGGACACGGCCAAAGGTGCTTCCTGTGTGCAGCTGGGCTGTGGTGATCCTGCTGCCAGCCAGGGACAGGAGCAGGGGAGGGAATACATCTGGCTGGGAGGGAAACCCTGCTGTTCCAGCGTGTCCATGTTACCTGAGCTAGGAGCAATGCCTCGCTTCCCTGTGCTTCCCAAAACTCTCCTGACTTGGGAGCCTGTGGGACAGCAGCTCAAGACTTCAGGGAGTGTTTAGACAACACTCTCAGGCACATGGTGTCATTCCTGGGGTGGTCCTGTGCAGGGCCTGGAGTTGGACTCCATGATCCTTGTGGGTCCCTTCCAACTCGGGATGTTCTGTGGTTCTGGGATTCTGGGATTCTACGACTCCTCCTGTGCTTTACCCAGAAGATGTGATTTCATCTGTTCATTGTGCCACGAAGGGAATTGTTTTCCTGTAGTTCCTCCTAGGTGTGTTTCTCACCTGTCTCTGCTGTCCAGGTGTGTGTGGAAACCTCTTTCTCAATGCCACTGGGATCATCAACATGACAGGCGTGGAGAGCAGGGACTGCACGGTGGCCATCGGGCGTCCCCTGAGGGAGGAGATCTCGGTGACCATCCTGGAGAGCTCCCTCAACTGCAGTGCAGGTACTGCCTGCAGCTCTGGGATCCAGCCTGGCCCTTTGACAAAGCTGCACCTCTTCTGGTGCCTTGAAAAGTTCTGGCTGCCTCAGAGCCTGTGTAATCTCTGAAACGATTTCACCGAGTTTTTCTGTTCCACCAAGTTGTTGCCAGATAGAACGAAATGAAGATGCTGCTTGTCTTCCCCTCACACCGTGGTTTCTTACCTGTTTTGTTGGTAGATAGGAGATGAAAGGAGCTTATGGGGTTAAAGAAGCTGCTTGTTTTGGCCTGTTATAAAACTAATGTACCCTCTAGCTGGAATCAGCACAGTTAGATTAGTTAACTGGCCTGTTCTCATGACAGATTTTGATAAGATAGAAACAAGATGCAGAAATTACTTGATTCCAGACTTGTATAAGAGAGACTGTGGCTTTTACTTCGAGTAAAAGTGTTTCTAGGCCCTGTGCTCATCCGTTCCAGGTGAGGTCCTGCTGTTTTCTGGGCGAATGATGTGGCGGACAGGCTGCAGGAAGCTCCCTCTGTCACTGATAAATTCCAGAACCAACACACTGATTGTGAAACAGCGTGTTGTGCTGCCAGGAAACGGGGTCATTCTGCAGTACAACAGCAGAACTGCAACGAAAAAATATTACCAAGGTACTGTACTGAGAGCTTTGCTCTTGCTTTAGATTAAGGCCCACAGAGTTCCATGAATGGTGGTTGCCTATGGAAATCTATGGAAACCTTGCTTCATTTTTAGCAACTAACAAGCCCCTTGTTGAGGAGTGTTGGAATTAATTGTGGACTACACAATTTGTTTTAAAGGCAAACCCCCCACAGGTGTTTGCTGATGCTTGGAGGTTCCCAGATGAAAATGCGTGGAGAAACTTCTCTGCCTGTGTTTAATGTAAATGATTTCTTTCTTGGAGACGCTGGATACTTCTCTAAACCATCTCCTCTTCTTCCTTTGCCCTGTCAGACTGTGACCAGCAGCTCTTTGGCCCCCAGGGTGAAATAGTGAATCCCGTGCAGTTGCCTGATCAGAGGCAGGAGGTCGTGTGTCGGACCTTCATCACGGTGGCTCCGCGGCAGCGCATCTCCATCCGTGCCCTGAACACTGACCTGGGCCCTGAGGGCAACCAGACACACTTCAACTACATCCTGGTGAGGAGCCAGGAACCTCAGTGGAGTGATTTGGATGGGAACAAACCCGTCTCCGTTAGAGATCTCCACCCGGATGCACAGTTCAGTCACAAATCAGGGACTCTGATCTCTGTTGAGTAAATGTAGATGGGAATGAGAATTTCTGATAGCTACTGTATTTTTTCTAACCTTTGTAGCACAGCTTTTCCCTGAGTGACCAGTCTGCAAGTCTCCAGTGTTTTTGGGGTATTTATTTCATCTGTAGCCTGCTGAGATGAAATGGTTTGGTTTTTCTTCCTGCAGGTCCGCGATGTCAGCACCATGAAGACAGTGGTGTTCCACGGGAAGCAGCAATTCCTGTGGCAGTCAACAGGAAGCCAAGCTGAAATCGAATTCCATGAAAATGTTAAGGATCACAGAACCCATTTCTGGGCTGAATATCACGCCATTGAGCCCAGATAAAAGGGGCCAGAGCCACTGCACTGAGAAAGGCCCAGTTAGTCACTGCTGCCTGCTCACTGCACACATTTAGTCTTCTTGCAACTGCTTCCTCATCTGTTGAGTAAGAACAATATCTGCTGACTCCTTTGGGATCTCAGTCTTGATAAAGATCATACAAAAGACATGTATCCCCCAAATATTTAGCAAATCTTCCTCATAAGGATTTTCTGTCTGATTTGGTTGCCATTAATGCAGTTTACATGTCTGCAGGTGGTGGCTTGGGCACTGGAGTGTCAGGGTCCTGCCTCTGTAATGTGGTGGGACCTTTTAGGAGAGTCATTTAATTTCTTGGTGGCCCAGTGTAGACCTCCGTACACCACAAGTTATGTTTTAGCCCTTAAATTCACTCTCTTGCAGTGTAAATGCCCCTCAAAATTGAGCCACAGTGAAATTCTAGAATGGAATGATGAAGGCAAAGATGAGCTGCCAGCACAAGGAGATGTGTGGGGAGGGCAGTGCCACCCTAGGACAGGTCACTCAAAGCCTGAATGTTTTCAGGAGCTGGCTGAGCTGAGGCACTGCTGGCCTGGGCAAGCCCTGGTGACAGCTGGCTTTGTGTGGGAGGACTAAATGACATCCTGAGGTCCCTCCCCAGCCACCCTTTCTGTGGTTCTACTATTGTCTATCTGACAGTCATACCAGTACTTCTTTTCAGTGAGAAAATAAAAGAATTCTGTCTCTTAATGCCAGGTTTGGTGCCAGGTCTGACTTACTCAGATAAGAACAGTAGCTTTGCTATTAATCTGTATCTTCACTTGACAGAACTGTGGTTGGGGCTGCATGGAGAAGCTGTGGCAGGAAGAGGGATTTTAGAGCAGTGGCAAATATTCACATGAGTTTCATTTAAATGTATTTTTTAGTTTTTTTTTTTTTTTTTAGTATCTTGAACACTGGACTGTGCTTTGGTCCAAATCTGTCATCCTCCTCAAAATCACAATATACTGCTTAAGGGGTCTTTTCTGCACCTGGAGCCTGGCTGGACACATCTGCACTTGCTCTTCATGCTGGATGCAATAAATGGTTCTGCCTGGGCAGTTTTAACCCTGCTCCTGCTTTCTCTCAGTTGGATTCTCTGACATCCTTCTACAACCACAAATATTCTTCTTAATTAACAGTTGCTTTTTTGCTGGTTAAACCTGGAGTTTTTTGCTTGCCAGCCTCCAGATTTATGTTCCATTCCTGGAAGAGCCAGAAAGTAGAATCCTGAAGTGAGATCCTCGAGGAGCTGGAGACATCAGCTATCCCACTGCAGTGCGTGGGTGATGCAGGCCCTGGGCCTTCATTTCCTGTCTGACAGGAGATGGTAATGAAAAGACATCCTTTCCTTAATCCTTTTTCTGTAACCTTTTAGCAGATGGGATCTGTCTTCCCGCTCTGCTCTGGATCCCAAGTCTCACTGCTATTTATTGTTCCAGATCGACTGTGCAGAGCTGGGCTCTGGTTGTGCTCCATGTTCATCTGCACAGAATGCAGCTGTTGCCTTCACAGTTTAGGAGAATTCAGGGTGTTCCCCTGTCCCGTTTATTTGGACACCGACAGGCTGCCAGCTGGGGTGTCTACTTGCAAAGCGCTACTTCTGCTCCCATCTCCTAGGGAGAAAACCTGACTGCAGTCAGGTAAGGGGAGTGCGACCCTCTTATCTGGAGGGCAGAATTTTGTAACAGCGTTCCGTTCCCGTCGCTGTGAGCATTCCTGGTTCCCCTTCTGGAAAAGGAAACGCTGGCTTGCCTGGATAACACCACCCAGTCCTTGCCGGGGGCACCCGGAGCTGCCGTGCCCGCAGCCCCTGGCGCGGGGTGCGCGGCGCTGCCTCCGCCGCTGGATACGAGCAGCAGAGCTCTGCCCACAGCCTTTTAACGCGAGTGACATCAAAGCCAAAGCCCTGCCTGCTGCCGGGGGGGACCCACAATGCAGCTCGATGCACACTGGAGCGGCTCCAGGGCCGCTGGCATCGCCCTGCAGCCGGAGCCCCTCCATTGTCAGCCCTGGGGGGGCCGGCCCCGCATGGGGACACGGGGGCAGACCCAGGCCTGGCTTTAGGGGCTGTCCCCTGGGCTGGCTGGAGGAGGGGGTGGCACCTGGGGGCTCAGGTGGGCAGCGGGGCGCTGAGCCCCCGGCAGCCGGGGGGAGATGAGCTCGCAGGATGAGCCGTTCCCGGCAGCAGCAGCATCCCCCGAGCCAGCGGCTGCCTCCGCCGAGGAGGGCATGACCTGGTGGTACAGGTGGCTCTGCAGGATTGCCGGGGTCATCGGGGGCCTGTGTAAGTATCCCCTCCCCTCGCAGCCACGGGCTCCCCCGCTCCTGCGTGACAGAGCTCGCCTCGGGGTCCTGCCACCTTTGTGGGGGTGACATTGGTGCAGGGGGGCTGTGCCGGGAAGGGGGTTTGGGGCTGCGGGTTGGCGCCAGCTCTGGGCTCTGGTGTTTGGGGCGGAAGGGAGCGCGGTGGCTGCGCTTGGAGCGGGGCGGGCTCAGCTGCCCACGAGGGATGTGCTCCGTGCTCGCCGAACCTGCGGAGCTTCGGCACCCGGGGACGTCACGGGGCAATCTGCAAATCCCCGAGGTTCTTCTTGGATACGGCACTCCCTGGCAGTGATGGGAGCGGCAGCGGAGCCCCTGCTGCTGCAGGAGGGCTGTGGGCAGGCAAATTAGATGATTTTACTGGGAGCACCAGGCTCAGAGGGGTCGGGTGAGGGCTGGAAGAGCGGCCACAGGGTTTGGTTCATCCTGTTTGACTTTCGGGTGTTTATGTGTTCCTGCAACTTAGTTTTTTTTTGCCCCCATCCTGGCTGTCAGAGCGTGTTTCCCGTTACTCCTGTTGCTGATTGCAGAAGGCCTGCCCGTGGGTTTTACTGAAGGTGAAGAATGGTTTGGGTTTGTGCTGTGTGTTTTTAAGGGGTTGGGTAGGACACAGAGAACGGAGCTGCACACGCAGAGTGAGTTGGCTGAGCTTGGAATTACCTGCTGCTGAAAAAAATTTTCCCAGGGAAAGAGTCTCAGCAACTTTGCCAGAAATCAGCCTGTCCTGGAGTGCTGTTTTGCTACATTCTGTGGAGAGATTAATAGCTCTTAAAAGCGGGAGGGACTGTTATGACCGCTTAGTCTGATCTCCTGCAGAGCACAGGATGGAGAATTTCTTCTGCTTCAGGTCCACGACTTCAAGTTAAACAAGAGGGTTTCTCAGCCAGCGCAGTCAGCCCTGATTTATTCCATCAGCTGGAGCTTTGTGTCTGATCTCCCTCTCCCCCTGCCCCTTCCCATGCCTGCCTTTTGCCTTGGGACTGGGCTGCACATCCCCACGGTGTTTTTGGGGCTGACATTTGCACCCCGTGGTATCGCTGGGCAGGCTCCCGACAGCCCTTTTTGGCCGGGCTGGTAAAACACGTGCTGCTCTCACCGTTTCGCGTCCTAGGTGCTGAAAGGCTGGAGGTGTGACGGGATTTGGTGGGACCGCTCTGACGGGGCCAAACGCCGCGGCCTCACCGTGCCCTGCCGGAGGCCCCCGCGCTCCTGGCCCGGCCGGCGGCCAGGAGAACCAGCTGGGAAGTGTCTGTGGAGCAGGTCCCAGGTGGGGGTTCGGAGCAGCAGCGTCTTTCCCACGGGCTGTGGCTGGAGCCGGAGCCTCAGCGCTTTTCCTGCGCTTTTGTCCCGTGCAGAGCTCAGGGTGACGTGGATGGAGGGTGAAGGGCTGGTGGGTCACGCTGGTGGCACTGCCAGCCTCGTGCTACAGCAGCTCCTGAGTGGCTTCAAAGTGCAAGTTCCTTTTTTTTCCTCCCTCTGTCTTTATGTTTCAAAGCAGCTGAATTATACTTGGATTATTTTCCCAACCTTTTGTTCACGGCTCTGCGAACTCGTGGCTTGTTTTTACAGGAAAGATGAGAGTTTTATGTATTTGGGTGAGTCTGGGAGAAGCTTTTGGAAGAAGAGCCAGGTTCTTAAGAGGGTTTGCCAAAGATCTGGGGAGTGACAGCTTGCTCTGGAGCCCTGACTGTTTCTTTATCAGGCAAAGAACGGGGCACAAACTCCCCTTAAGAGCAGGGAAAAGGGGGATTGTGGAAAGAGACAACCAGTGCCCCATGCCACCAACAGTCCTCTTCAAAATGTTGCTTGTTCAGCATCACCTTGTTGAAGGTGGATGGTTTGGAGAAGAGGTGATGAATAAACCAGCAAGGCTGGAGTTTGCTGCTGTTCTCACAGCTCGCTGTGAAAGAACAGAACTAATTTATAAGGGTTGTGAGCAACTGGATTGTGGTGCTGCTACAGGGCCGGATGATTTCTTACAGAAGGAAAAATTCCCATCAGAAAGGAAGAGAAACTTCGTTAGTGGAGGTGAGACCAGCAGACATCTGCCACATGCGCACACCTGCAGCCACAACTTGCTTCAGCCAGAAAAATCCAAGGGCTGGAGCAAGAACCAGACAGACAAGGTTCAGGATCCGCTTCTGGCTCTTGCACACGCTGGCTTGGTGACCTTGGCCAAGTCCCTTCCCTCCCCTGTGTTCCTGTTTGTAATGGGACGAGGAGAGCCTGTGGCTTTTGTAAAACTCTCTAGGAGCAAAAACAGGCTTGTGTTGAGGACAGTGACCAGCTGCTGGAAATGAATGGAGCCTTTGTAGGGAAGGGTGTCCTTCCCCCCTCGTTTTAGCTCCCAGTTATTTGTGCTTCCTCAGGGATTCGGGATGGGACAGCAGTTAAACAAATGGCAGAACTGTCTGTCTCCCATAGCTTACGTGCCACTGAGCATTATCTGCATTTTAACCCTTTTGTGAGGCCTCTGTTCGAAAAGAAAATCTTTCAAAAAGAAATCTCTGGCTTGGCAGGGATGGGATCAGCTCCTGCCTCAGGAGCTGATCCTGCCCTGGTGGGACAAGGATGTCCCAGGCTGCTGTGGGATGAGCAGCTCTGCAAAGGAGACCCAAGGTCACCGAGTGGTTCTGTGTTTCTGTGGCTGTTGGCAGCAGCTCTGGGGGCAGTGCTCCTGTGATCCCAAACCTTTGACTCCTTTCCTGCTGACGTGGGGCTCTGCTTCCTGGGTCATAAGTCCTCTGGCAAGCGGGGTGGTTGCTGAGCCAGGACTGCTGCAGGGCTGTTTTGGAGTGTTTGAGGACAAAACCGAACCAGAACCCTGGCTAAACAACCCCTGGTTGGTTTGATTAGGAAAAAAAAACTTACTTGGAAAAGAACATTCTGCTTCCCTTGGTTTGTTGTGTGGTGGAGACCTGCTGGGAACTGCCTGGACCTCTGTGCTCTGCTGTGCTGCTCAACAGGGCAGGGTCCTCCCCCAGCCCTGGCTGTGTTTTGGGGATAGCTGAGAGGTTTTGCTGCTCTGCTAATTATAAAGTGCCAGAAAGTCACTCAGCATTATTGTCAGGAGCGTCCTTTCCTGGGGGACAACAAATGCTTCCCCCCGAGCTCCTCTTCCATCAGCATCCAAGGGTTTGGTGGTCACAGGGAATTAGAACCCCCTGTGTTGTGCCCTGCTCTCGGTGCTGCCCACAGCTCCAGGGAATCCTGCTTCCCATTGCTCCTCTCCAGCTGTTTGCACCTGTGACCATGAGCAGATCATCCCACCCCAGTGCCTCAGTTTCCCCTGCAGTGTGGGGGCACTGACACCGGTCCCTGTGGGATGGGAGCATGAGACGTGCCCTTGGAGCACAGATATTAACACATCCTCTGGCGTATCCCCTCTGCTAGCTGACCTTGTTCTGGCAGGATTCTCTAAAAGATTTTGGGTCCTGTGGAATTAGTTCTAGGAAGTGTTAAAAAATAACGGTTTTTGGTGTTTCCTAAGACCAGGAGGTCATTTGCTTGTGGGATGACCTTCGATCCATCCTGTCGTTGTCTGCAGTTCTGCTTCCCAGCCTGGCAAAAAAGGGTAACTATTTTTAAAGGAACTTTGAGGATTCAGCAGCGACTGCTTAAAAGAAACCTTGCAAGCACGTGCCAGGCTTTGGAAGGTCAGGGCTGCTCGCAGCAGCTCTGCTCAGGGATCCCCTTAGCACACACCCGAAATCCTCAATCCGGGGCTGGTCTCATCCTCAAAGAGGGACTCTGCTGCTCTCCATCATCCCCAAGACAGGCTTTAAAGGCTATGGAATTAATTTTAGCTGGAGTTTTGCAGTGTGATGTTGTTTACTCAGCCCGTGTTCCTGCCCTCCCACCTGGGCTCGAGTTCCTGGTGCCGGCTCCGGCGCTGGCAGAGGGAAGGGGCCGTATCAGGTGCCAGGAACACTCTGCAAGTTTAATGAGGCATCAAGGAGGGTGGATGCAGCTCAGCTCGGTCACTGCTGCCTGGTTCCTCTCCCTGAGTTACAGAGCCAGGAGCGCTGAGATTATTTTGGGCTTTATTCGCTTCCTTTTGTGTTAATGGAGACCCAAACTCGGCTCTTTTCTGCCCATCTCTGGTGAAGCTGCACAGAACCAGCAGCGAGTGGCAGAGGCTGGGTTCACCTCTGCTGTATTTATTGTTTGCCTGTGTGCAAGTCCTGTTTTTGCTGAACTTGCCAAGTGCTGCTCAGAGGTGGAGCCTGCTGGCACTGCTTGTCTGCCCTGGGACAAAGCAGAAATTCCTTGGCACGCAAAATCCAGGTGCACGTCCTGGACTCCGGGTGCAAGCAAATGTTGTTCTGCACGAGGGAAATAATTGTTGGAACAGCACTCAGAGCAAAAGGATACCAGAGGAGGGCTCTTCCCTGCATTCCAGGCTCCTTTTGGGCCACCAGACCTTTCCGCCCACCCTACTGTGCTGCTCTGCAGTGCCCACAGCTGCTGACCAAGGGCATATGGGGTTGGTCTTTGTGCTCACTGAAAGCCTCTTTCTTTCCAGCCTGTGCCTTTGCTGGTCTCTGGAACTGTGTCACCATCAACCCCCTGAACATCGCGGCCGGCGTGTGGATGATGTGAGCAGAGTTTCTTTTCCTTTTCCTGCTGGGAGGGAAGGGAGACCCCAATGAGGGGGGCAAAGTTAACCAGACCCCAATGAGGGGGGCAGAGCTGCCCTACGTGGGCGGTGGATGGCAGTGAAACATCCGTCATGCTCTGGGAATTGCCAGATCTTGCTCTGTCAGGCGGGTTGAGATGTTAGGTTTTTTCTATTTCTGTTACTTCTTCACACATTTTTAGGTGAATACTGAGATACCCTTGTCCAAAATAAGTCTGGGGCAGCAGGGCTTGGAAATTTGGAAATTATCAAGAAGCTGGGGGAGCACAGTGGGGTCCAGCCTCACCATTCCCCTCACCTGCATGGAGCACGGAGTGTCTGGTCTCTGTGGGGCTGGGGGGCACTGCTGACCCCCACTCTGGGTGATTAACCAGCAGGATTAACTCTGGTTTGCTCTCTCTGGAGGCTCAACGCCTTCGTCCTGTTCCTGTGTGAGGCCCCTTTCTGCTGCCAGTTCATCGAGTTCGCCAACGCCGTGTCCGCGAGGGCCGACAGGCTGCGGGCCTGGCAGAAAGCAGCTTTCTACTGCGGGTGAGGATGCTCCTGGGGGATGATCGCGGGCACTCCCTGGGGAACGAGCATCCCTGCGTCCCGTGGGGAGCGGGGCCCGGCTCTGAGGGCTGCCCCTGTCTTCCAGGATGGCCGTGTTCCCCGTCATGCTCAGCCTGACGCTGACCACGCTCTTCGGCAACGCCATCGCCTTCGCCACCGGCGTGCTCTACGGTCTGTCGGCCCTGGGGAAGAAGTAAGAGAGGTCCAGCTGCTCGTGGAGGGCAGGGAAGGGGGGAGATGGAGCCCTAGCCCTTGCCCCATCTGCCTCTCTAAGGCTCTGCTTTCCTCTTGCACAAAGCGTGCTCGGGTGTAAATGCAGCCAGAGAAAATCTCCCTCATCTCAGAGCCCTGGGAGGGAAGGTCCTGGGGGTTGCTGAAGCTCTGAGCTTTTGGGAATCCAGACCAGGTTGTTCTGAGGGTCCCACTCTTCTTTCTGCAGCTGTTGGGTGGATGGGCCCAGCTCTGGGGCAGAGAGTGGCTTTGAGGGGGTTGGAGAGGGCCAGCAAGTCTGGTTTCACTCCAGGAATCCCTTGGCATGGAGAGCCAGGCCCCAGCTGGCACATATCTCTGCCATCCCCACGCCGTCCCTTCTCTCCACAGGGGAGATGCCATTTCCTACGCCCGCATCCACCAGCAGCAGAAGCAGATGGATGAAGAGAAGCTCACGGGGACCCTGGAGGGACAGGCTCTCTGAAGGACACGAGCTCGGGGTAACCGCTCCTGGACACCGAGGTGGTGAAGATGTGGAGATCCACTCTGCCCTTCCCTCTGTCCGCTCTGCTCCCTGCTACACCACGATTTCCCTGGACGCTGCAGCAACTGGAAATCTCAGGGGCTGGGGCAGGCTGTGTCCTCTCCTCACACCAGCGGCCAGACCTCAGCACGTCGCTCCCTCTCTCAGCCCTCAACCCAATATCTCACAGTGCCCCTATTTTTTAATCTTCTTTTTTTTCTTTTTGCTGCAGAGGTGCTGGCTCTCTGAGTGCTGCTTTCCCAAACATTTTTTTTTTTTTGGAGTGTGCCCCTTTGGGAACTGCCCTCTGGATGGGTGAGGAGGGACAGAGGACCTGCCAGCGCAGGTTCCACGTGTTTAGGAACACTCTCTGGGATGGCCCTTCCCAGGCACGACACCTAAACCAGGGTTTGCAAAACCCCCTGGTGCTTAAGCTTGGTCTTCTTCCACTATTTTAATTATGGGACCAGGCACTGGAGGCATCGCTGCACGGGAAAGGACTTCCAGCAAAAACCCATCTAAAGATAAAATCCATCTCTGCAGGGGAGCTGCCAGAGCTGCTGGGCACATCCTGGGACCTACAAAGCACAGTCCCTGCTTCCTCTGGATACTGCTGCAGGCAGTTACTGCAATTTACTTGAATTATAAGAATTAATTACTTAGTCTTAATAAGGGCACTTTCCTTAAGCTTCTCTCTTTTCCTGGGGGAGAAGGGAAGCAAGGTGTGCTGTACCTCAGCTGAAAAGGGCCTTGTTTCTTGAGCCAAGTGGGACTTTTTGCTGGTGTGAGGGTCACTGGTGTGCAAGAGCATTCCTGCCTCGTGAGCCTGGGACTCTGCTCTGTTACCTCCCTGCCTCCCTCTGTGAAGGGACCTGCTCTTTGCTTGCCTGCTACAGCCTTTGTCTTTGGGACTGTGGTTTTGTGCATCAATCCTGAGCTGGTTTTGTATGGGAAGGTGGCACATCCTTCCTGTGCCAACAGAGAGGAGGCTGCACCATGTCAGTGTGGACAGCTGGGATGTTTTACTTTATGATTCCAGGCTCTCTCTGTGGTTTTCACATTGTATTTTCTCTTTGCTTTGTACCACGCAGTACAGAACTGCTCACTAAGTCCAGATCCCCCTCTTCTCATGACAGTTTGTCCTGGGGATTTTAATTTATTTGATTTTTATATGGTTGCTTTTTGTTTTGATTAGGAAAAAGGGGAATAATTTATTTCTAGTTATTTAAGTATTTTGATGGGGCTCATTTTCTCTGATAATATAGGGGAAAGGAGTGCTCTGTTTCCTGTCCTTCACAGGGCTGCCTCATTTCACCAGGGGTCTCTGAATCCAGGGACAGCCCTGGCTGCTGCAAAATCCAACTTCAGCCTTCAGAGTGTTTCTCAGACTCTTCAAAAAAAAGTGTGTTGTCCTTTGACCTCTTTGTCTTGTTCTGGGCCACAAGCTTGACAAACGGTGTCTTCCCCCTCTTCTGGGAGAGAGAAGGGAGGAAAACTGGGCTGTAACTGCAGGGTTGGGGCAGCCACCAGCACTCTGTGTCCCCATTTGAATCCTTCGGTACAGAGGGGTTGTGCTGCGGTCTGAGAAATGCTGCTGGGGGCCGAGTGCTGTCTGTCAGAGGGGTCTGTCCACCAGCCTATGCTGAAAACTCTCCTTAGACCCTGCCCTTCCTCAAGCTGCCGGCTCCTGTGAGCTGCTGCTTGTGCCCTGGAGCTCAGGAGCTGTGAGGATTCACACCAGTCAGGATTTCCAGAGGCCCTTGCAGCTGGATGTGGCCCTTTTTGTGCTAAGCCCCTTTCCTCCCGGCCTTTGAATTGGGATTTCTCTGACACCCCATGACTGGGATGCAGAGCAGGCACCACCAGCCTGGATTTTTTCCATAAAGGCAGCTTTTTTCCATAAAAGCTGTGCTGGTTTGGAGCCCCCAGCTCTGGGCTGATCCCTGGTGCTGAATGCAACGCATGGGCCATTGGCCCACAGCCTCCTGCTGCCTGCAGGGATGGATGCTGCAGGGGGAACGTGGGATACTCCAGTGGGAATAACCTCTGGGTGGTGCAAGGGCAGAGTCCTGCCTCAGGAATGGGCACGTGCTTTGATTTCAGGGGGGTGTGGGGAGTTCTGTAGTGTTTGGTAGAGGAATGTTGCAGACCGATGCATGTAAATGTCTCTGGTAGTGACAGCTTTGCTCCGTGAGTAGTTCTGCAGTAGCTTTAGTGACAGGAGGCGAAAGGCAAAGCAGAGGTGAAGGGCTGAGACTTGCAGGGTGCTCTGGGGGAGCACAGAACTGGTGGGACCCTCCCTGGCTTCATCTGTCACCCCTCCTGCCACGGTCCCTGGGGCTGGGGCAGGTGGGTGCTGCTCCAGGTCACCTGCAGGGCTCCTTGGCGTGGGCAGGGTCCACTCTGCTCCCTTGGCACCGAGGCAAAGTCCCTCAGATGCCAGCAGTGCTGTCACTGAGTGTTTTGTGGCAGCAGGGTCCGACCCTGGGGCTGAGGCAAGGGAACAACCTGCATCAATCTGCCGCCGTGAGTGGGTGGCAAAGCTCAGCCCTGAGCTGAAAATGGGCCTCAGGGACTCCTCTGAAAGAGCTGAGCTGGAGCCTTTGGCCACAGTGCTTGAAGTGTCCCTGCCTGCCACAACTGGAGGGGTCTCAGATCCGTGCTCCAAGCGTGGTTGCTCCTACAGGGGCCTGTCCGGAGGGGGAACCCTTGGGAATTTTGGCTGTCTGGTGCAGCTGGAACCAAGCCGGACGCTGCCATCATTGCAGACAGGCTTGGTGACAGCACCCGTGGCTTTTAAGAGCTGCAGTGACAGTCAGTGGATGGTCTCACCTCCATGTGGACCTGCTTGGTGGAGATAGGAAGGAGCTTTAGAGTAGTAGCATCCCCGTAGTTAAATGCCAGCGCATGGTGGTTGTTAGTCGTGTTTAGAGGCACCCTCGGGGTGCTCGGAGCTGTGCAAGGACAAACAAAGTTCAGACCCTGCTCTGGAGGTTTCACAGGCTCAACCCAACCCCTGCTGAGGGCATCCAGGCCGGATGGCTGATCCACAGGGGCTCTGTGGAAGAGGTTCCACTCGCCAGGCCTCGGAAAGGAGACGATGTGAGAGCTCGGGGGCGGGCGACGCGCCGAGGGCAGCGAGTTGTTGGCAGCGAGAGTGGAAGGACCCCTGGGGAGCAGTGGCCCGTCACACCGGTCAGCAGGGCAGCATTTAGGCGCTGTGCCACTCTTCCACGCCTGTGCCACTCGTGCGTGGCAGCTCCGTGTCCCCTGGGGCTGCCCGCTGGGCGTGAAGAGCAGAGCAGAGCTGCTTTTGTAACACCCACTGATTCTCTGTGTGTGCAGTGAATAAAAAGACCATTCTACCTCTGGAAAGGGCCACTGTGATTTCTCAGACTCCAAACGTTGTAGCAAAAGCCCTCGGACTTTCTATGCTGAAGGAAGGAGGTCACTCAGAAAATGCTTCTCCACTGAGGTCCTCGCAGGAGCTGAAGAGTCCAACCTCATTTCCTACTGGGGCATTTCCTCCTTAGGCCGAGCCCTGGGAAGCTCAATTCATCTCTGTCATTTTTTCCTCAGGAAAAAAGACATCCACTGTCTTCAGGGAAGGGTTTCACTGAAGTGAAGCTATCAAGACCTGGTCCATAGCCATGTGAGAAAGAGAATGCTCGAGCACAGGGCTGCCAGAAATCCTCATCTTCAGAAGGTCAGTGGAAACCAGAGGCTCTTGAGACCTCTCATAGTCAGGCCACGCTTAGAAAAAGTTGCGTTCCAGCCAGGGCTGAACATCTTTCTGGAAAAGGGTCTCAGCAGCAAAGGGTAGGTTTAATACTGAATGTTTTCTGTGTTTTTGATTTTGGCCCATCACTCTCCCTCTGTCCTAGGCTGTTTTAAATTAATGCTGTGATAAAGCACATCTTCTCTTAGGTGATTTCTCGTCTCCTGCTGCGGGAGATCGAAATGGCAGCTGGCACATCTGGAGGGCTGGGTCAAACATGCTGTTTTACCCCCTGCTTCCTTGTGACAGCAGGCTGAACGTCCCAGGAATGGGAGGACGCCAGCATTTCCACCAGCCCTCGGGGTGCCAAGTGCATTGCATGAGCTTGGACAAATGCTTGGGCACACGATGTCCCAGCTCAGCCTTTGTGCTTCTGCCCTTGTGGGAGGACTCAGGTTGGACTCAGCGAGGCCATTTGTTCCTCACAGCCATAACCACCTCCTGCAGCCGTGTTTTACCTCGGGTTAGCTCTAAAAAATACTTTATAAAAGTTCTTAATCTTGCAGGACACACAGGAATGGGGCAAGACTGATTTGCAACTAACTATGCAGTTGAAATCTCAAAGTGATGGAGGTGGAAGCACATCCACCTCCCTCTTTGTGGGTGGGTCAGACCCCACGGTGGGAAGGACCCACCCCAGCACAAGGTGTTGTCAGTATTCACTGTGTCTTTCCTACAAGGAATCACTTGCACTACAGCTGAATGTTTGTCTGTTCCCATTCTTTTGTCCTGGGTTTTCTTTGTGAGCTGTATTTGGTCTTGTTCATTAGGCTTCTAGTGTAATGTGTGTTTTTAGAGCAATAAAATGTGGCAGCTTTTTTATACAAAAGGTCTGGCTCTGCCTCTTTCACGGTCCTTGAGTGCCTGAGACTCCTCTGGGGAGCTGCAGGCTGCTGTGGTCCCCTTGTCACAGCCCTGCTCTGCCTCTCCCCTCCCTCCCTTCTCTGGAAATCAAGGCCATGTCTTGCAGTTGGAGGCAAAACTGTTTTATTCTTGCAGCTACATGGTGAGCTTTTGCCAGAACAGCTCCAGCTGTAAACTCAGCTCCAGCCAAGTCCTCAGACTCTCAGGCTGCTGAGCAAAGGACAGCCGTGGTCTCCTGTCCCCAGCCACACCTTTGTTCTTCCAGGACACCTCTATCTCCAGCCTGGCCCTGGTTACCTGCTCCCATCCCATGGACTGACAGCTTGTGCAGAGAGCCACAGGTAGTGTTGGGTGACAGGAGGAGAAGGTAAAGTTCCAGCTGGCAACTTCTACAGCCAGAGCAAGACGATCATTGCTGCCCCTTCCTCTCCCACAGGGAGCTCCAGCCTCCACTTCCAGCGGCACAAGTTTGCTTTGCCCTCGAGCCTGGGCAAGGGCAGCTCCTATCTCAGGAATGACCTCCGGCCAGTCCTGAAAAAGGCCTCGATCTGCTCCAGAGACCTGCCTTTGGTTTCAGGGACACAGCAGCCTGTGAATAAGATGTTCCCAGCAGAGATGACAGCGAAGAACAGGAAGGGCACCTCGAGGCCGAAGGCGTTCTGGGAAGGGGGGCAGAAAGCAGCTGTGAGCTGGTGCAGGGAGGGGCTGAGGAGGGGCTGCTGGACACCCCCCGGGCAGTACCCACCACGGCTGGGAGGAAGAACTGGGTCAGGGTGAAGGCTGTCAGCCAGCTCACAACGACGCAGAGGCCCGAGGCCACCCCACGGGCTTTGAGAGGGAGGATCTCCGACATCAGCAGCCAAGTGATGGGGCCCCAGCCCATGGCGTAACCTGCAGGGCAGGAGGGGAAGGAGGTCAGGCTTTGAAGGGCACTGAGGAGCGCAGAAGAGCCCTGAGCAATCCTGCCCTGCAACCCCAGCAATCACTATCCCCCCCCAATTCGTGTCATTCCTCAAAGTGACTTCAGATGGCACCTTTCTTGCTCTTCCAGGGCCATCTGCCTTCCTTCCGACTCCAAACCCCATCTCCTTGCTCTGTGTCACCCCGCCTTGGGTGAGAAACCCCCTCCCCTGGCTGGTGGCCAGTCCTGTGCTCTCTGCACCTACCCATGATGAAGAACATGGTTGCCAGGAGGGGGATGAGGGTGATGTAGTTTGTCGGCTCAGCAGGGAGGTTGGCAGAGCTCACCAGGGTCGTGTTGGCCACGGTGCCGTTGTGAGAAGCTGGCACGAAGTGGATGTAGAGCCCCATGGTCAGGTTGGAGACCAGCATGACACCAGCTGTGGAGAGAGGCAACAGCACAGTGGGAATGATGGGTGAGTGATCCCCTCCGTGCCAAGCTCCTGGGAATGCCCTTGCTGAGGAGCTGAACCACCGCCAGGGGACAGAGACCTCCCTGCCTCCCTTCCTGAGCCGTGTAGGGCTGAAGTTCCCACTCCTGCACATTTGCAGAGCTCCTGAAAATCCTTCACTAAGAGCTTCCCTTGGGAAGGGAGTGGGAGAGAGCCATACCTGATACAAAAAGGAGAATCTTCCTCCCAGCTTTATCCATTGACACAGCAGCGATGGCCACCGAGGACAGACGTACCAGGCCAACCAGAGCTGCGTCGTACTCTGGTTTCTGCAAAAAACCAGTGGGGAAGCTGAGCTGGGGGAAGGGGCAGGTTCCTCCAGCTTCTGCCTTTGGCTGATGACTTGGCCAGAGCTGTTCTCAGAATAAGAGACTGGAGAAGATGAGCCTGAAGCTCAGAGGAGGAGAGCAGGCAGACAGTGGGGCCTGTCCTGCTCCCCATCCTCACACAGCACTTTGCAGGGCAGGTGCTTTAAAAAAAGGGAGTTTATGTCTGTAGGGAACTGGGAGCATTGGGCAACCCTCACTGAAGCCCAGGCAGCCCAAGCGGGAGCTGAAGCCCAGGGCTCACCAGGATGACAGATGTTTTCCTGAATATCGGCTGCAGGTACACGAGGATGCAGGTGACCCCCGAGAGCTGCTGCAGGAACCTCATTACCCCCGCGATCAGGATGGGCTTGTAAAGGAAGGGGTCCCTGAGCTCAGCACAGGAAACCCGACGGCTCTGGAGGGGACAAAGGCAGAAACACGAAGTGATAGCACCTCTGGGAACCACCTGGCATCCAGAGGGTGGCTCAGGAGTTCCCAGAGGATGGAATTTGCAGTTTTCGTGTTACATCTCCCCGTGCTGAGCTGCCTCACCTGCTTCCTTACGCTGTCCTTGATCTGCTCGTACTCCCGGGCGTAATCTGTGTCCTCACCCCGCAGCCAGCACAGGGAGCCCAGGGCCTCATCCTCCTTCCCCTGGGAGAGCAGGAACCGGGGCGAGTTGGGCATGAAGCAGAGCAGGAGGACCATGGCAAGCACTGGCATCTCCCCGGCCACGGCCAGCCAGCGCCAGTCCAGGACCAGCCCTGCCAGAGCAGCACAGTTAGGGGGAAAACACTCAGGAATGGGTGTCCTGGCCTTGCCTCCACCTGGGCACCCCAATAATTTAAAGTAATAAACCCAGCAGGAGAAAAAAAAAAATTATTTTTGCACATATTTTCTCCTACTAAAGCAGTGTTTCAAGCAGTACGATATGGGGAAATTCCAGCACATCTGGGAGCAGCCAGCAACATCCTGCAGCAACCAGGGCATGTGCTGGCAGGTGATGCACAGGAAGGTCACTGCGTGCTGCCCTCCAGCCCTGGCAAAACCTCATCAGGACCTGGGTCTGTGGGCACAGCGATGGCCGTGGGTCCGTGGGGGCTATGGATTCATCCCTCAGAGCACACACACCGCAGCAGGGGGCATGAATGACCCTGTCCAGCCCCCTCAGCACAGCTGTGGTGGTGGGGACGAGGGGAACAAGCCCTCAGCTTGCTGAGAAGGTTGTTTATTTTAACTCCCCCTCCCCGCAGTCTTGCCCTGCACACTGAGACACCACGGAGGTACTTGCCCAGCGCGTACAGGACGAGGGAGCCCAGCACCGCCATGATCTGGGGACAGGCGCCCAGCATCCCCCTGACCCCCGGGTGGGAGATCTCCGAGATGTAAACCTGGACAGGGACAACACACGCCTCACAGAGCTGCAACATCCCCTTGTCACCCGCCACCCTGCCCTCTGTCACCTCGCACTCATCCCCCGTGACCAGGGGAAACCCAAATTGCTGGGGAATTGTGTCTCGGGGTGGGGACCTGATGGGTCCAGCTGCATCTGGCCAGAGGAGAGGGCAGCCTGGTCGGCAGCGCCACTTCCCTCCCTGCCTCCCCCCAGTGCGGGAGAAGTGCTCCAGCGACTCCGTTACTGGAAAGAGGTGCCCCAGTGTTACTCAACTCCTGCCTTCCCCTCTGTGTGAAACACGAGGGTGGTGTTTGGGAGGAAATAACTGCTGGGAGGAGCAGGGGCTGAGGACCTGCCTTGTCTTTCCTGCAGGCGATGAAGTCCAGCACCAACGGGCTCAGCTCCGGGCTGGCCATGCCGGGGCTGCTAACTTGGTGCATCCTCCCCCTCCCTGGCTGCTGACCTGCTGCATCCTCCCCATCCCCGCTCGCCCAGACACAGCCCTGGGGCTCTGCTGACGCCTCCGAAAAGCAGCGGGGTGCCCCAGCTCATCCAGGGCACCACAGCACCTCCTGCCCTGCAACCCCCCAGCTCACCCACAGCACCTCCTGCCCTGCGTTCCCCTGGCGCAGTACCGGGATGGAGGCGGAGGTCACTCCGCCGGCGTAGCCCGTCAGCAGCCGGCCCAGCAGCAGCATCCAGAGGCCCTGGGCTCCGGCCAGCAGCGCGTACCCCAGCGCCGAGGGCAGAGCCGAGAACATGATGCTGAGCTTGCGGCCCAGGCAGTCGTTGAGCAGCATCGTGCTGAGCCCGCCCGCCGCCGCTCCCAGCGTGAACACCGACTGCGGGGCATGGAGAGGGGCTGGGTGAGCCTGGCATCCCCCCGGGCATCCCCCGGCTCTGCCTGGACCCTGCCCCCCCGCTCGTTACCCCGAACCAGGGCGCTGTGTGTGAGCCTGGCATCCCCCCGGGCATCCCCCGGCTCTGCCCCCACCCTGGCAGGGATAACCCCGCTCCTTACCCCGAACCAGGGCGCTGTGTGCTGGTCCAGCCTCAGCGCAGGGTTGGTTTGAGCCTCCAGGGCAGGGATGACGGGGGAGGGATAAACCAGGGCGAAGCCGAAGCTGAAGTTGCCCAGGACAGCGGCAAACACAGCCAGGTAGAGCCGCTTGTTGTGGAGGCTCCTAAGGGGAGACAAGGACGCGTTGGGTGCTGCAGAAACCCAAACCCTGCTTCCCGCAGCCTTTGCCGAGGCTCTGCTGACGCCCACGGAGGGATTTTCCTGGGGAATGGCTCTGCACAGCTGCAGGCTGGTGGGGTTTCTCTGAGCTCCTGCTCCACCGGTGCTTCCTTCTGTGCCAGGCAGTTCTCAGGGGGTTCAACGAAGCAAGAAAAGCAGAAGCCGGAGCTGGGTGGCACCACGGACCCAGCGGCGGCCGGTTCATCCCAGCAGAGAAAGGAAAAGGTTCTTTCAAAGCCCCCGAGCCCCCCAGCAGCCCTTCACGCCCCCAGGGGAGTCACACAAACCCGTCGTGCTTCCAGGTGGGCTCCTCACATCGCTGGGCAGGATGAGGCTCTATCTCGAGGCAGCTCAGGAACGGCAGGAGTACGGAACAGCTCTTCCCCCATCCCCAGGGCAGTGGGCTGGGGGGCACAGCCCGGCCTCTGCCCACCCTGGTCCTTACCTCAGGTACTCCCTGTCGAGCCTCCTGGCAGTGCTCTCGGGGAAGGTGTGGTACGAGGAGCCCGTTTTCCTCACGAGGGGCTGGCGGTCGCTGCGCTCCATGGCCGCGCCTGGCGGTGCCGGTGCCGCTGCGCTCGGGGCGGCTGCTGGGGCTGCCCCGGGGAGGGGGAGGAAGAGGCAGCTGAAAGCGAAAGGGGAAAGGCTGCCTGGCCTTGCCTAATCAGAGAAATCCGTGCCTCGTGGGCTCGCGCCCGGCTGCCCCTCGGCAGGAAACTGGGGCGGAAAACCGGCAGGAGAAGAGCCACGGGGTGACAGCGATGGTGAAGGTGATGTCCTGCAGCCTTCACCCTGCCCAGATGGACGCCAAACCCTCCCACCGCAGTGACACTTGCAGGGATGGTCCTCGCAGAGCTGTGGTCACCAGCAGAAATGTCCCTTTGCTATGGCCACGTCTCTCCTGTCGAGGAACTGGTACCAGTCAGACTGGCCCAGTGCTGCCTCTATTTACAAGGGAAAATTCCATTTGTGGGAGCCTCCAGAGCCACCTCGGGGAAGAGTTTTCAGCGTAGAACAGAGGTGGGGAAGAGGAAGGAGAGGAAAGCAGAGGGAGGTGAACATGGAGTGGGCACAAGGAGCAGGGGATGGGGATGGAGGGCAGTGATGAGGATGGAAAAGGAAAGAGAAGCATCTCTGCCACCTTGGGCGGGCCCCATGGGTGCATTTGCCCCCTCACCCTGATCCCCTCAGCCCCTCAGGGTTCTGTGGGCAGCGTTGTGCTGGGACAGCTGCAGGTCCAAGCTCACGCTATAGGAAAGGGCTTAGTTTGGGCCTTGCTAGCTCTGAGCCCAAAGCCACTTGGATTTTAATTAGCAAAAGGTCTATTTCCCCAAACTGCTGTAGTGCTCCTCTTGTTTCCATCATTCCATCATTCCCCTTAGCCCCTGGTGCTTTTTGGAACACATGGATGGTTTCTGCACCCCCAAGCCTGCGTGGGAGCTGCAGTGACGCCCCAGGAGCTGCTGTGTCTTCCCTCCGTGCAAACTGGTTCCCCTTCTGCAGCCACCAGGAGCTGCCTTTACCGTCTGATCCTGCGGGGGTTTTACAGCTGACTCAGGCACTCGGGGCTCTGATTTCCCTGCAGGAAGAAAGGTCATGGACTGGGGGGAATGTCATGGTGGGCAGGCCAGCTCACCCAAAAAATTTCCAGCGCCGTGTTGGTGCGAGCAGGGAGGTCACAACAGGCCTGGAGCTGGTCCCCTCCATCAGCAGACACCACCAGTTTCCTCCCTTGCTTGCACTTTGCTCCATGAATTTGGGCTGGCTTCCACGACATGATTTCCTTTTCTTCAAATTCCCTAAGGAATTTGAACTTCCATTCATTGGGAAAGTTATTCTGTGCTCTGCCCTGCCAGGCCTCAGCTTCTTCCCAAACCAAGGTACACCGAGTCTCTGCAATGCAATATTTTGCATTACAGAGCCCTGTTCCACCCCAAACAGCTGCTTTTCAGCCTGATGAGGAGTTTAAAAAGGGCCCCTCAAAGCTGGGTGCTGTAGCAGAGGGGCTGGAGAGCTGCAGGATGATGCTGGTGGGGCTCATCTGGGTATTAAAGGCTGCAGGTGCTGAGGATGAAGGTGCTTGCTGGGGAATGTGGCTACGAGGTCAGGGCTTTGCTGGTTTTCCTCTCTGATCCTTGTTTTTGCTGTGGATGTCAGCAAGGAGGAAGAAGTGGGTTTGCTGGTTGTTATCCCTGGGTCTCTCCATCGTGGAACTGCATGGCTACTGCTTTTGGGGGACTGTGTAGGGTCCCACCAGCTCCTGGAGAGGTTTGTGTGGTGGGTTTTGGTCCCTGCTGGGAGTGGTTTATTTAGAGCAGGGATGTGAAACTGTTGTGGTCGGGGCGAGTGGGGGAGAGGCACCCAGAGGTGCTGATGGATCTGTTGTTCTGTGCATCCTTCCTTTGGATGTTTGAATCCCTGAGATAAGGGCTGGGGGCTTCCTGCATGCAGAGGCTGAAGGGGAAGTTGTGGGAGATGCTGTGTCCTGCTGGGGTGTGAGGAATCCGTGGCAGTGCTGGGCAGGGGTGATTTAATTCTCACCTTTCTGGCTACAAAATGCTGTTTAACTAAAGAGTCATCGAGCCCATAAATGTGTGTTCGGTGGTTTTGCTCTGTTTATGTGACAATTTGATTATCAAGGTTTTTCCCTAAATAGCCCTGTTTGTGGGAGGCTTTTGTAGGGAAGCCGTGAAGGCTGGAGGTGGATCCAGTGTTTCTTGGGATGGGAATGGGAACCTGCTTTGGGCTGGGTCACCTCCTCAGCATGTGGTCACTGCATGCACTCAGAATCAGAACTGTAGAATAGCCTGAGTTGGGAAGAGCCACATGGATCATCCAGTCCAGCTCCTGGCCCTGCACAGGACACCCTGACAATCCCACTTGTCACAGGACTCAATATCTGTCCTAAACCTGAACCCACTCGGACATGGGGTAGAGGGAAGTGCTCATCCCAACCTCCCTCCATTATATTCAGGGGAAAAAAAGCACATTGGAGAGGAGCCCTGAGCCGGAGCTGTCAGATCCCCCTGAAACACAGAGGGTTCTCCAGTTCCTGTGCAGATTTGTCAACTGCTTCAAGCAGGAAATTGCTTTGTGTCTCAAAAACCCTCCAAGCACCTGTAACGCTGGGAGGCTCGGGGGGTGCTGCTGTCAGTGCTGCTCTTGGCTCGGGGCTGAGCCCGCAGGCAGGTCTGTCCCTGAGCGTCCCCTGAGGGAAGGGGGTCCCTCGGGTGTGGTGGAACAGGTCCTTGCACCACATCCTCGCTCTGTGCTTTGTTGTTTTGGTTTTTTTTTTTCCCTGTAAAAGTGCATTTTCGGTGAGGAATAACGGATCCACCACCTTGCTCCAGATCTCCCTGCCTTGCTGTGGGTCCTTCCACAACGTACAAGGGGTGGGTAAGGTGCAAGCAGCCTCAGTGGCAGCGTTGTCTCTGGTGGGCTGTGCTTGGCCATCGTCACATGGAAGTGGCTCCTGCACGTCTGCAGCAAATAACAGCTCTGGGGTGAACCGGGGAGGGATGAGGTGCCCACTTTGGGAAAGCAGCAGAGCAACCCCTGGCTGATTAAAGGGCGATCTGGTTTTGTTGAGAGCTGTTGGCTGCCTCGGCCGAGTGATGCATTGCTCCGGCTCCCCAGGACCTTCCTTCCCCCTGACAGCTGGGAGATAGATCACGAACATATGCAAAAAAATAGCCAGCATCAAAGCCACTTGGCAACTCGACTAACCCAATTCATAAATTAATTTCTATCCCCCTTGTAAGGGAGAAATCAGTCACTCCTCAGGGCTATCCATCTCTATCGCTCATCTGGCCACATCCTTTCATAAATCTTGCCGTGAGTCTGAGCTGGTGAGTGCTGGGTCGGGATGGAAGAGCGCCCGGTGTCTGTGCTGGGTCGGGGCTGGTTTGCCCTGGGCTGGGGCAGGGGTGGTTTTCTCTGCATCCCCCACATCCTGAAGCTGGCGTAGAGCTGGGGTTTTGCAGCAGCATGGTGCTGCTTAGTGGGTGGTTTTGGGGAGCGTGCTCCCTGCTGAGGAGCCATCAGGGCAGTGCAGAGGTACAATGATGAAATATTTCCTTGCAGATCAGCGTGTGCTGGGTTTCCAGGGCCACGCAGGGGGTGGCTGGTGGCTGCTGGGGACACTTGGAGGGAAGGTGGGGGCTGGCACAGCACTGGATGCACCCCGAGTTGTGGTGCTGGTTCAGCTGGGGGACTCCCCCCGCAGCTTTCCAAAACCCCGTGGCTTTGCAAAATAATGCTGCACCCCCAGCTCCCCGTGGGCATCAGCACCTGGAGCCCAGGTTAGCTTTTCCAACCAGGCAGACAGAGCTCAGCTCTTCCCTGGCTGTGTCCCTCACCCCACTCCCCCCGCAGAGGAGGAAATCACCACCTTTCAGGCTGCCATCTGTTTATTTTGTTGGACTCCAAACTTGCTGAAACGTCCTTCGATGGATGAAGGAACGCAGAGTAGAAGAACAGAGCCTGGCAGGCTGCATGGTGAGTGGAAAATAGTTTTTTGGGGCTTTCTGGAGTTTGAAGGCCTGATGATGGATGTGCGTGCGAGGGATGGTAATGGCTTTGTAAGTATCCAAACACAGAGCAGGGGAATAACTCTGCCTAATGGACTGAGAAATGTGTGTGGGACAGGATCCTCCCCGCTCCGACAGGGAGCTGAACGATGGAGTGCTGCAGGCTTTGGGAGCAGAGGCTGGCATGGGCTTCGTGTATCGGAAAAAAGGTGCAACTGCTTTTGAAGTAATACTAAATCCTTGCTGTGAATGCGTTGGAAAAGGCTGATCTTGCCTCGGGATGAGGCTGGAGGAGCCTCGATGCGTTTGCAGCGATCTGAGAGGGGCTCGCTGTGGCTCCAACCTGCTGGGCAGGGCTGCTGCTCCCTGCGCCTCCTGGCTTCCCTTTTCCTGCCCTGCTGCCAGAGTGTCCAGAGCTACTGACAAAAGGGATGGGTTTGTGTGGAAATTTTGTGCGGATAAATGTTTGCCTGTCGGCAGGGCTGGGTCCGAGTGTGATTTCTCATGTGCCATTTAGAAATGACATTTCCAAACAAAACTAGAATTTCCCATTGAGGGTGTTTGGGGATTTTTGTTGTTTATAAGTTGGAAAATGGTTGATTTTGGGGAGTTTTCCTTGTTGCCATGCAAATGGAAGAGTTGCTCATCTCCCCACGCTTGGAGTGAGGGCTTTTGGTGTCCCGATTCCAACCTGGCTAACCCAGGAGCTGGGATAAGCTGGAAGATGTGTGTGTGCCCCTCAGCTGGGTGGGGGATGTACGAGAAGTGGGATATTTTAACCTGCTTGTGGGGCTTTTTTTGAGGTCACACCAAATCTTGTGACCCACAAATCTCAGTGGCTGTGGGTGCAAGTGAAACAGGGACAGCGGATAAAAAGGGGACGTGGGGAAAGGTTGTGGGTTTCCGGCCCTTCCTGTGCCAGGTTGTGGCTTTGTCACTTGCTGTGTCTTCTGTGACAGCTTTGGGTGTGAGCAGTGCCAGGGTAGGACACACTTCTGGAGCCTGAGTGTCCCCAGGGCTGTGGTGGCTCCTGGGAGAGGGAGGGATCCCTGGATGTCCTTGCACCCCTTGGACCTGTCCTGCCTTGCTTGGGTGCTGTGGTCGGGGTCACCTGTGCAGTGACAAACGCAGGGCTGGCTGTCCCCAGGGATGATGTGCTTCTGGATTTTCCCCAAAACCCAGAGCTGGGCAGGATGAGCGGGGATATGGCTGCTTCCAGCTGGGAGGATGAGCCCTGGTTGCTCTCAGTGCCCTGGTGCTGAGCCAGGATGGGGTTTGGGTGCTGGGTATTTATGGGGATGGGTGAAAACTTGGTGAGCACAGGGCTGCATATCCATGGGAATCCCTGCAGGGATGTCTCTGGGGCAGGCTCGAGGGCTGATGGTGACCTGTGACCTTGGGATGATGATTCTGCCCCTGCCAGGATGCAGCCACAGGGGGTGAAAATTGAATTTTAAGAACAAGTGCAAGAAATACCTCGTCCATCCAGAGGCACCAGTAAGGTTTTTGACACCCTGTGTTTGCTGGGAGGTGGCAGGATAAATAAAATTATTTGAAGAAGAATTTTAATTGCACTTTTTTTTGTTTTCGCTGTGTCCAGTTGGAGCTGCTGGGCCAGGCTTTGGAGTGGCGCCCATTGTGATGCCACAACCTGGATTTTTTTGGGTTCCCCTTCCCTTGCCCACTTCTGCTGGGTATTTTGAAGTTACTTTTTCTTTGATGGCAAGGGCTGGATTTCTTTACACTTGGGACAAAAAATCCCCCCCCTAAATTCCTGAGAGCTGCTGCCTGCTCCTTCCTTGGCTCAGTGTGGGTTTTGCATGTTTAATATGATTTAAAAAGGAAAAAAAAAAAAAAAAAAGAAAAAAA
>VZTE01001867.1:42058-71803 GCA_013397775.1 Eulacestoma nigropectus
AAACATATCATTTCCTTGCTTTAATGTGAGCCAATTACGGCTCGCAGGCTGTTAACTTCATCACCACTTCTTCCAACAAAGCCCTTGGTAAAATAAACCACAGCTGAGCTGCCTTCCCTGGACCTGCCGTCCGGCACAGCCTCGAGCCACGGCATTTTATCCATCCCCCCCTGGCTGGAAAAAAACCCCCAGTGGCTCTGTCCCACACATGCCCGCTAAAATATCCCAGCACTTGTTGTACATCTGCTGACGGACACCAACTGGAAAGGAGATTAGGGCTCAGACTCCGCGCTGGGCTGTCTGCCCCTCCTAATGAGGAACACATTGGAGCGCGGCCGCGGCCTCCAAATGGCAAAATCAGGAGGGCCGGGGAGGCTGGAGGGTGGCAGGGCATGGGGCAGAGGGGCTGGAGTGTGCCAGCGGGCAGGGAGAGCCCGCAGGGGGCCGTGTGGGGAGCTGAGCCCAGGGGGCAGCGGGAGCTGGGGGCCCCTGAGCTGCTGCACGTCTGCACGGGGTACCAGGGATGCTCCGTGGGATGCCCGAGGGCCTCCTGTCCCTGCGCTGTCCTGCCCATCGCCCCCAAACCACACCTCGAGGCAGGGTCTGGCCCCTCCAACCTGGGCGCCGCTGGCTTCGGGACCTGGAGCTGGGTGGGGCTCAGCCCCAGTGAAATCCCACGTCCTGTGGGCACCTTTTTGGGTGGCGTTTCCCAGCTGCTTTGCCTTGGGAAGAAAAATGCTCTTGGTGTTTAAAAGCCTCTCGGGACCATCCCCAGGAGCAAGGTGCAGGGCTCCTGCATTTCCCCCCTTTGGCCACAGCTGTTTCCCTGGAGTTTCACACCGGGACCCACAGACCCTGCACCCGTTTGCTGGTGACTGCATCCCCATCTCCTGAACTGCTCCGTCCCCTGGCTGGGATCCAGAGCAGGAATGTTAATTTTTTTTTTTTTTAATTTTGTGGCTAATTTGGGACTTTGGGCAGACCTGGTGCTGCCTTCTCCCTCCCTCTGCTGCAGTATCCTATAAAAAGGCCGAGATGAGCTGGGATTCTCATACAAGGGCCAGTGGGAGGCAGCTGCACCCTTGAAGCAAGAGAATCAGGAGCTTCTGATAAGCCCATTTTTATAGGCACCTTTTAACCTGTTTATCCCGCTGTCAGGAAATCTCGTGGATGAAATCTGGGGTGAAAGCAGAGACCTGAAAGCACATTTCTGCCCCACTGCTGATTTGTAAATTGGATAATCTTGTTACAGCCACCTGCTAGTCCTGCAGTGAATCTTGAGGATTTCTGGGCAGATATTACATTATTTTAATGGCATAACAGTGCCCTCTCCCATGATCCTGGGGTGTCCCCAACACCCCAGCCCTCAACTGCTTTCCCATTCGAAATCACTGGAAGTGACTCTAAATATCTTCAGTTAAACCAAAGTGGATTGGAGGTTTTGGAAGCTCAGGGTGCACCAGGATTTTATTTAGGGGCCTTTGGGGCAAGCCTTACGTACTTTAGAAAAATCTTCAGGCACCGTCACGACTTTGAGTCTCTCTGAATTTTGTGACTGGACAGAGGGGAAAAACCCCCAAACGTGTCCTTGCCATGGGAGTTAACTCAGAGCCAGCCCGTGCCCGTGCCATGGAGCTCCTTTCCCTTCCCACCAGCTTTGCTGCGGCTCCTCCGGGACGTTGTCCCTGCACTTTTAAACCCCACAGGCCGCGTGTCCCCTGCAGCCCCTGAACTCTCGGTCACCCGCCCTCAGCCGCCGCGGCAGGTAGGGCTGACCCCGTGCTCCCGAAATTCATTTCCCTTGGGAAAGCCTCCTAAGCCCCTTGCACATCCCGCTGCCCCCCCGGGTCCCTAACGGGCGAGCCAGACCTTGCCAGGAGGATGGGATGCGAAAATACAGGAGCAGGGACGGGAGGTGTCACCCCTTGCTCGGTCCCTGTCCCCTCCCGGGAGCTCCCTGGAGCTTTGGGGTGTTCGGAGCCCCTGGGGCTGTGCCCGTGTCTGGAGGAGCTCCTGTGAAAGCCATTAGAAAGCGTAAGGAAAGGGAGCACGACGGTTGGGAATGGTTTTGTTTGGGTTTCTAAAACGTGCGCATGAAAACACTGTGTGGTTTTCTGACAAATTTGAACCAGCGCTGCTCAATCCGCTCCAGCGCTGCTACTGTTGATCTTGCAGACTGTAAAGCATTTATTGGAGCTGCTTGAGGCGAACTTAAGCATCTGTGGAATAACAAGTCCAGGAAGTAATTGCATCCACAAGGAAAATATTTTTATGTATAATTCAGTGACCCATTTTATAAACATTGCGGTTCCACCTTGGACTTTTTATTTTTTTTTTTTTAAAATCCTTTTTTCCTTTTTTTTCCCTTTTTTTTTACACCCGCAGCCTTCCCTCTCCAAGCGTCTGGGTTGAGTGATCCGTGTGGGGCTGTGTTTGGTGGCTCTGTGGAGAGGGTTTGGCGTGGAATGGGGCGGGAAGCGGAGGGGAAAACCCCGGAGCTGCAGCGGGATGAGGGTCGGGCTCCCAAGGTGGCACCACAGCAGGGTGCTCCAGGGAAGCAGAGACAGTGTGGATTGCTCCTGCTGAGCTTGGCAGGCACGGAGGAATTGTTTTGGGGCAAAGGCTTTCCTTTCTTCCTTAGCAAACCAGCTTTACGAGAAGATAAGTCACTTCCAGCCTGGGTGGCACAGTGCTCGCACGGGGCTGGGGACCCGGGGCCTCCATGGCCTCTCTTTGGGTTTTCGGGGTTTCATTTCCAGTAGAAATGCACCCCTGTCCCACGTTTCTCAGCCCAGGAGCTCTGTTTGCTCTCACAGCACGGGTGGGAGCTGGAAGGAGCTGTCTCACAAAGACCTTTGGTGGGGACAGGCCTGTCCCTGGACAGCCTGAGTGTGGCCAGTTTGGGGGCCGGCGTTGGATACAGGTGTTTAGATGGGTGACAACTTAAAAATAGGTTTGCCCTGACAGAACAAAGTTATAACAAGATAAAGCTGCAAAACACTGCGTTAAAATTGCACTGAATTTTTGTGGGGTTAATACCGGCACCTTACTCAAGCTAGAGCTGCCCCTCCGGGGGAGAAGGGGATTGATGGCGTGGGATCTTGCTCCCCCTTTTCCTGCCATGGGTTTGTTGGCATCTTTCCCCCTTGGAAGGAATGAAAGTTTGCCTCAAACTGAGTGGTGAAAGGCCTGTGGCTGCTGTGCCATGAGACCTGTGGCATCTCGTGTGTCCCCATCCTTGCTGTGGCCCTGTGGGGACATGACTGACCCCCCTCCAGTGCCTGTGCTGCTGGGATGGACCCACCACCTCCCATCCCAGCTCCTGCCCTGCTCTCTGTCCCTGTGCACAGGGCATGGCTCAAGCAAAGCCTGGCAGGGCTGAAAATCAGAGGGTGAAGCTCAAGTGGGACAGAGCCTCCCCTGCTTTTCCCATTGCCCCCATCGCCCCCCAGCTGCTCTGTCCTGCCCAGGGAGCAGCGATGCCGAGGGCAGCCACAGCCCCGGGGCCAGGCCTCGCTCCAGGAGGGAGAAGGAAACAAAACAAAACAGGCTTGGAAGTAAATATTATCTGAATATAGAGGAACGCGATGTTTCTTCATATGGGTCTAGAATTTCTGCCTTTTAACAGCTAACCTTGACTCAGCCAATATCCACAACATGCAGCTCTGGCCAAAATATGCTGGGCCTTAAAGTACCACAACAGCTGTTTTTCTTGCTAAAATATGACATTAAATTTTTTGGACGGCTGGATGCTTCCTTGATGAAAATGGAATAAGGGGCTATTTTTCCTCTCCCTCTTCCCCCCCCCCCCCTTCTTCAGCCTTTCCTCCTCCTTCCGTGCAGGGNGTGCAGGGCGATAAAGCCGGAGCCTTCGCAGATATCCCGTGTGGGCAGGCGGCCGCTGCGCCCGCGGGGCCGGAGCCCTGGCTGCAGCCCAGGGGAGGGGGCTGCTGCTCACTGACCCCCCCCTTGTTATTCCTGGATCCCTCCCATGCCCTGGCAGGATCAGTGCCAGCAGCAGCTTCATCCCTGCCATCTCGTTTTGCTGGTGGTTTGTAGGATGTCAAAAAGTTCCGCCCTTAAAACGAGGGCACCGGTCGAGGGACAGGGGCTGGTGGGTTTTGGGCTTCAGACCCTCTGTTCTCACAACAGGGACAGTCTGGGGCTTTCCAAGAGCTCCAGCTGTGGTCAGTGGTGTGGGGTGGGAGCCTGGTGGCCACATCTGAGTGAGCCAGTGCTGGTCCCTGTCCCTGAGCATACCAATATTTGGAGAAATTTGCTGGTGGTGTGAGCTGGCACCGGCTGGGATCCGCCCTGCTTTGTCCTGGGGTAGCAGTGAGGGCTTGCACGGGGTTTGGAGCACTGCAAGCAGTGCTGCAAGTGGCTTTCGCTCTGGTGGTGTCACCTGGTGTGGCAGGTGCCTTTCTGGACAGCTTGTCCACGGATGAGCTGCATTCCTCAGGATGCAACAGGCACGGAGATGGGGATTTGCAGTGGAATCGCTGCCCTGAGCGATTAAAACACGGGAATGGCCATGGTGGCAGCAGGGATTTGTGGTGGCCAGTGATGGTGAGGTGGCTCTGCTCGTCAGTGCCGTGGCCACCCACCGGCAGCATCACCCGGTGGCACCTGGCTGTGGCTCTGGGGCAGCTCGGGGCTCGCTCGTACCCGAGGGGCGATGTGGGCAATATCAGGATGGGCTGTCTGCTCCCCTTGTCCCCACCCCAAGGGCTGTCACTCCTTGCCCAGCTCTCCTCGTGCTGTTGAGGACAAACTCCCTGCCCTCCACGCCCTTCTTTTTCCTTTATTTTAAAGATCATCTTAATTTTAATGGGAGGCAGAGGAATTCTTGAAGCGGGGAGGTGGGAACCGAACCAGCATGAGGGTTCCATTGCCCAGAGCCTCTCGGGCTCACGGATTTCTTCTGGAGCCTGATCTCCCAGGCTGATAACTCAGCGAGGTGTGGCACGGACAGGGTCGGGCTCCCGGCTCCAGATTACCCGTTCCTCCTCTTATTTCCGCAACAATCCCGCTGCAGGACCTTATTTATCCCCGCTCCCTGCCAAGCTCTCAGCCTCGCCGCGCTGTTTATTCAGGGACACCCACGAGCGCTCAGGGCTGGGATACACTCGGGGGGGTGCCCGGGGTGCCGGGCCGGGTCCCGGTGGTGCCCGTGTGTGTGTAAGGGACGCGTTCCCTTTTCCCGGCCGGCGAGCATGTGGTTGGAATTAGCGGCGCGGCTGCAGGGGGAGCGGGCAGCTGGGTTTCTCCGGAGCGTTTCAGTGCTTAATCTCTGAAGAATGCAGAATGTCTGTCTGGACGGCCCGGCCAAGATCAACTCCGCGGCACGGGGAGGCCAATATAAACGTTCATGTTTTGTGTCACCGAGATTTCATTAGATGTTTTTTATGTAATTGCATAAGTCGAACTACCGTGATGAAAATGCCACAGCGAGCAAGTGAGATGAATTGTGAAACCTCTCCTCCGAGGAGACGCTGGCCCCCTCCGGGCCGTGGGGATCCAGCTCCAGCCCCTTCCAAGGTGCTCGGTGACGTTTTGGGGATAAATAATAGGCTGTTTGCCCTTGTCTCCCCTTCTCTACCCCTCACCCTGACGTCAGAGCTGGGCCAGGAGCAGGTCTCCCCATGGCCAGTGCTGGGAGGCAGAGGGGCTGGCTGCTCCTGTGCTCCGAAGGGGCTCCCATCCCTCCTCGGAAACCCAGGGGGAGGCAGCGGAGTCGGGGGAGAGGATGAAAAATCTCCCGTTTCTTGGCTGCCCGACATCCAAGCGCTCTGCAGCCTCTGAATGATATCACTGCCCTCTTGATTTCCTGCTTTAAGCCCCTGATAGAGGCAAGGACGGAGAGTTCAGGGCTCAAGAAGCACCCACAGCGATGCTGTGCCCCATCCCCGTCCTCTGACCCTCTCCACCAACGACAGCAACTTCGTTAATCTGTCCTTTCAAGGCCTGGCGTGTTTTCCTGATGATAACAGATTAATGCTAATTTAATTAGGCCTGAATCAGTGCTTGCTTGGTTCAAACCCAGACACTCTCCCCACGCCGGGCAGCTCCGAGGGCTGCTGAGTGTTGTGACACGAGGGTGCTGCTCATCCTCGGGATGGAGGGCTCGGTGAGGTGGCATCCCATCATCACTGAGCGCCCATCCTGGTCCTCCTCGGCGGCCTGGCAGCACGGCCACCCCGCAGGGTGAGAGGCTGGACCCACCGGGCTGGCAGCCCAGCACAAACCCCCTGGGTTTTGCTCCCGGAGGAGGCTCTCCCGTGGATTCCCAGCAGGGATGGGGAAGCAGCCGGCCCCACGGGAGCCTCGGGCGCTGCATCCCCGCAGCGGCTCCTGCGAGCCGGGCTGGAACGGCCGCCCTGGCCGCAGACACATCTGCTGGGCGGGAGGGGCTGGAATTTGGGATATTGTTTTTCTGGCGGGGAGCGGTGGGTGCCAAAAGCCTGATAAATTAATCACCTCTGACATGGGTCAGTCCAGCTTCTGGCGTGCGCAGGCTGGGCCCCCTGAGACGCTGCTGCCGCAACGCCAAAGTTCATCAAGCAGCGAGGCTGCCCCGGAGAGCAGCGGATTTGGGGAAGGGGCAGCTGCTGCCAGCGAGGGGCTTGGCCGCTGTGGTTCTCTGGGATGGCAGCACAGCTCTTCCAGCTGCCTGTGCCTGGCAGTGCTGCCACCTGACCTCACTTGTTTTGCAGCAGGACCTGGCTGGGCTGGCTCCTGGGGGATGGGAATGTATTTAGGATTTGTGCAGCTCCTGCCGCAGCAAGGTCTTCGCTCAGGGCCTGCTGGAGTGTCAGTGGGCACGCAGAGCCCAGGGAGGCTGTGTGGGATGGGGATGTGTGGCAGGAGGGTGTGCAGGGCATGGCAGGGGTGCAGCTGCTGGAGGTCACGGGCGGCTTCTTGTGGCCCCTGAGCGCAGCCCCGGCAGGCAGGTGGCCCCTGTTGGGAGCTCGGGGCTGGCTGTCCCTCTGTGTGCTGCTGAGCCTGGGGCTGGGCCGGTGGCGTGGTGCTGCTGCAGCCCAAGGTGAGACCAGAATTCCTCCTCGCCCACAGTGAGCAGCACCATGGGCTCTTCATGGTGGGTTTTCCTCTGTGGGGATCGGATCAATCCAGCCTTGTTGCTGGCTGCTCAAGCCCAAGGCAAGGCAGGCTCAGCCTGCCCCTCACCAGGCTCCTTTGCCCTTGGAGAGGGGACGGAGGGGCACAGGTCTGTGCTGGTACAGGCTGTCCATCCCTGTGGGGTGGCAGTTCCTGACTCTGCAGGGTCCCTGGACACTGCTCACAGCACTCCCTGGAGAGGGGATGGGGAAGGGCTTTGTTCAGCCTCTGCTGGGGTTTCTGCACAGCTGCGGAACAAAGGGGATTTTCCTGTTTTTAATGCCTCCACTTACCACCCACTTCCTCCCCAGTTTAATTTCATTTACTCTCCCCTCTCATGTGCTGCTTCCCTCCCTGCCAGCATCTCTCCCTGCCAGCAGCAGCATTTGCTGTACCTTCCTTGGTCTTTCTTGGGAACATTTCTGCTCAGAGAAGGAGAAAGAGGGAAGCAGGATGGGGAGCAAAGCTCAGGGGACAGGGCCCTGTGGGGTCTTTGAGAGCGTCAAGGGCTCTGTTTGTGCTTTGCATTCCCCGAGGTGTCCACAGGGGTGGTGCAGGGTGGCAGGAGGTGTTAAGACACCCTGTGCTGTGACCTGCATGTGGGATCAGAGCAGATCTTATCAGGACGATGCCAAAGCCTCCCTGCATCCCTCCTGTCTTCTCCACTCGCTTGCTCTCCTTCTCTCCCCCTTTTATTTTTTTTGTCCAGACATAATTAATGTAAACCAAATGCTTCGTGCACAGCTGCTGGCATCCTGAGAACGTTTTGTGTGTGGTCTCTCCTTTAGGCTGGACAGGGATGTAGCAAAACTCTGAGCACTATCCCAGACCTGCCTGAGCAGGGAGCAGCATCTATTGCACAAGAGGCACCTTGAATTTCTGCATCTCCCTCGTGGGATGAGGTTATGGCTGAACTGCTTTAAATAAAACCGTGGAGCTGCCCTAAAACTCCATCTCCCAAATCCAGTCAAACCCAAGCTCGACTTTTCTTGCTGGTCGTGCTTAACTGAAACCCCAAATATCTGTCTCATTTTTGTGGCTGCCTCTGTGTGTCTGGGTTCCCCCAGGGCCTAAGGGATGCTCACGTAGCAGAGCTGCTGTGGGAGGGAGGTCCTCATGCTGCTTTTGGTGCCTCTGGACTCAGAGAACAGTGAGATCTTGTGATTTATATTTTTCCTGCCAAAGGGACAATTTCTGATCACTGCTATTGTCACTTGATCTTTAGGGCTCGAGGTGTGAGGGAAAGAAAGTGTCTGGCCCTTGCTCCCAAAAGCCCAAGCAGCAGCCAAGCGGCTCCTGACATCCTGTAGCCCCTGGATCCCCTTCCTGCACCTTCTGCACCCCCACACTGAGCTGTGCCTGCAGCTCCCCCTTCCCAATCCCTCTCAGATGGTGCTTTTCCCCTCCATTGCTCCGATCACTCCCTCAAAACCCCGGTGTGGCATCTGGGATCACCAGCAAAAAGCAACAACTCCCATGCCCCACATCCTGCTCGCTCACCCTGGGTGTGCTGGGAAAGCTGTGTGGTACCAAGGGCTGGTTTCCAAAAATCCCTCTTTTTTTTGCCGAAACCCCCTCTGGGGTGGTGTACTGAGTGCTGCCACGGCGCAGCGAGGGCCGTGGCTGTCCTGGCCCTCCGTGAGTCAGTGGCTGAGCATTTTGCAAATGTTGTAGCTAAATGGGAAGCATCTGAAATCCCTGCGTGGAAGTGCTTTGGATTCCGGGATGATTAGGATGCTGCAGATGCCTGGGTGAGAAGGTGGGCTGGGTGGAGGTTTTGGGAGTGACTGTTCTCATGTTTCTGCTCCAAAACCGTCTCCATGTTGTGGCTGGGAGATGGGAATGACACCTCTGGGATGAATCCTCCCAGTAGAGACCGAGCAGCTGGGGCACGCCTTGAGGTGGCTCCTTCTGGGGAGGCTCTGAGCAGAGAACTCACGCGCCAGGGCACAGTCACAGTTCAGGGGAAATATCTGTAATTTAATTCCTCAGGCAAAAGGCACCAGTTTGGAGAGCACATTCATGTGTCCACACAATATTTTAGTTAAAAAAACCCGAATACCTGACTTTCTGTGGAGGAGTTTGTAGGGAAAACTTTAAAGCAGCCCATGGTGGGTGCCTGGGAAGATGTGGGTGTGCAGGAGGGGCTATTTTTGCTCTCAGTGCTTGGTGGAGTGATGCTCACAGATGAGGGAAGGGCTCTGACTTGCAGAGAAATCCTCCCCTGGCCCCCCATCCTCACACCCAACCCCACTCCAGGATGCTCTGTGGGGCTGGTGGGTGCCAGAACACAAACTGTCTGCACCGAGTGCCCCCGCAGCACCCGGGCGATGACAATTTTAAATGAGTGAGAGGTTGAAAAATAGCGAGTGAGATTTTTTAAAAGGTCACCTTGGCCAAGGAGGCAAAAATTCTTCCTTGTGCGAGTGAGATGCTTTAGGAACTGCCTTAAAATTAATCCAAAACATGAGCCCGGCTCCAAATGAGTGGGACTTGGCAAGAGGGCTGGACACATTATCTGTAAATATAGGCAGGCATCCTGGAGGGTTTCTGGTGGTTTTCCTGGTCACTTCTTATTCCTCTGTCTCCCCCTCTGCTCCCCGCTCCTTGCATAATTCTCTCCATTTTAATGCCTCTTCCCACATTTTGGGAATGAAGTCTCCCCAAACCAGGCAGAGTTGCAACACTATGAGAGATTTTCTGTCGGGATGTTTCACCTCCTGTGGCACTTTTCCTCAGGACACCATTGCCTGGGTGGCCAGTGACCTCTGTCCTGAGGAGGCTGTGGCTCCCAGGGGATGGAAAAGGATTTTCAAAGGTGTAAACGGGTATAAATGGGTGTAATCCACCTCTGGCTTGTGGATTGGGGCCCTCCTGGATACCAAGATGTGCAAAACTGGGGTGAGACCTTGTGTGCTTGTGACCATCAGCGCAGTGACCTAAGTGGGGTCTCATCGGTCACTGCAGCCCCAAAACCTCCTGTGACAGGGGCAGCAGTGCCCAGCACACCAGGAAGTTTGTGACAACTGGTTCTGTGGTGCTCTCCTGGGCTCTTCAGCTCTCTTTGTCCTCTTCCCACCATAAACACGAGGCTGGGGGCTCACGGAGAACGAACGGGGCTCGGTTTAGGCCGGGCAGGAGAAGCCAGTCCCTCACCACCAAAGCAGGGAGGCTCGGGACCCTCTCAGGCTTTGAAGCTGGAGATGTCTGGCCATACAAAGACACATCTGTGTTTAATCCTTCCCCCTGTAACTGAGCCGGGGCCGGGGCAGAGCCCGGCAGCCCCTCGCCGCGTGCTGCGGGGATGTGTGCGGATGCGTTTGAAGGGCCTTGGCAGTGCGGCGGTGCTAGGCCGGCTAGAGCCACATGTTCTAGCAAATGCAGCTTCCTATTGACTTGTTAAACATTTGCTATTTATCAGATTTTGCTTTTAAACTGTCTGTAACAGTCTGGGAGAAGCTGTGTCAAAATGCCTTCCAGATGTGAAGGTGCTACCTGATACTTTGGTTGTAACCTGGACCCTCGCTCCTGCTCCATTCAGATTAGCTCCACTACTGTGGAAATGAAAATGCAAATAGAGACATAAAGAGAGCAGAGACGTGTGTAAAACTTCCCCCAAACCTTCCCTTTTACAGGCAAAACGATCCTGCCTTTATAAGGAGATGGCAAGTTTTATCAGCGAACATTTGCTTTGCTGGAAAACCAGAGGAGAGCAGGGGAGAGCAGCCACCATCCCTGTCTGCCCACAGGGGTCTTTTTAAAGCATAATCGACTTTTTTTCCCCCCCATTTAAATAATGTTCCTTCGGCTCTGGGGCTTCCCAGACACATCAGCCCGTTTTATGGGCATCAGGTGATGTGTGCAGCTGGAAACCTGAGCGGTTTCCTTGCATTCGGAGCGTGTGGATCAGGTAACTGACGGCTCATCAAATGCCCATTGAAAGGCGGTTGCAAGGTCGGGAGCTTCCCCTCAGAGCACCCGCTCTGCAGACCCCCTGCCCTGTCCCTTTCCAGGAGAAACTCTGGGGCCACGAGATATTCCCAGCTTAAAACAACTCCACGGTATCTGTCAGATCGTACAGGGCCCGGGCCAGCTCCCATCGTAGCGAAGGGAGGGTTTTTCCACTGACTTTAAGAGGCGCTGGAGCGGAGCCATCCTCTGTGTAATGCGGATCCGGGAGTGTGCGTGATGCACTGCATGATGACAGAATTTCTGGGAGATTGGCCTAAACCGAAAACCTTGGACCGCCGCTCCCTGGGACCGCTCCGCCGGAGGAGCGGGGAGGCTGGAGGCACCGAACCTGGGCCCGGAGCGGGATTTTGCAGCTGTGAAAGCACCCCTGGAAGGGCCGAGAGGGCCTGGCTGAGCCGCATCTGCCCTGCCCCGCGCCGGGGTTTGGTCACTTGGGTTGAGTCCACAGCCGTGTCCGTAGCCCTGCCAGGGGGAGAGGACACCTGGGAGTGTGTGAGGGGCTCCCTGCTGGACCCCAGGCTGCCTGTGGTGCTGCAGCTGAGCTCCTCTGTGCCCCAAAAACACCCCGGAGCTGAGTGGCTCAGTCTGTCTGCGGTGCCCCAAAAATACCCCAGTGCTGCCAGTGGCAGTGGGCTGGGGCTGCCCTGCCTGCACCAACTGGGCTGGGAAGTTTGGTTGGGAATCTTGCTGAGAGGGTAGAGACGTGTGCTGGACCATTGTATGGCATTTTAAGCAGAATCCTGACGCATTTATGTGTTTTTTCTCTCATTAGTGCTGGGTTAGGCAGCTTTGCACCCTCGTAGGAGGTACCACTTTACTGATTCCTGTGGTTTCATCTGCCCTAACTCCATCCTGCTTTTCCCGTGTGCCTTCAGACTGCTCAGAAGAGCAGGAGACCTTCTTTGTCTACCCGAAAAGGATGTTCACTGGGGCTGGGATAGCTGGAGAGAAGCTGAGAGATACCAAGTGGTCCCATATAGGTGCTTCAGTTGCTCCATCTCCCCTTTTTTCCAGGCTGATGGACAAGGCTGAGTTCTCACAGTGCATTTGCACCATGTCCCAGGGCTGTGGAGCCCCAGGGCTGTGTAGGACATGGCTGGTGACTGCCCTTTGCCCCTGCAGACTGATTTATCCCTCTCCCAGGGCACTGGCACATCAGAACTGGAGGGTGATGGAGGGCCCCAGGGCAAGAGTTCTCCCTTGGACTCCCCACAGAGCTCCTGCCCCTACAGCCACTCCTGAATTTCCAGGGGAAACTTTGGTTTCTTTGGCAATTCCAGGAAGGAGGCTGCCCCCAATGAATTCGTGGTGCCTCAGGATGGAGCAACAGCACTCTCTGAAGTGGGGTGGTGTCACTGTGGCCTGAGGGCTTCAAAGTGGGTACAAGGAAAACCTTGGCCCCACCGTCTGCATTGACCTGGCCGGGTTCAACACTTGAACATGCATGGAGGAATGACAGTGGGAAGGTGAGGAGGGAAGAGCAGCGTGTGGAAAAAAACCCGAAGCTGTCTCTCAAAATCACATGGTGATAAGGCCTTTTCTGGAGTGCCCCATGCAGCTGGCAGCAGAAACCAGGCTTTTATGTTTGGGTCTGGCTGGTTTTTCACTTTCTGCAGCCAAAAGGATCTGGATAAAGTTTGCCTGGAAGATTAGCTGGCACCGAGCCTGACTAGACATCTCTGGAAGCCTCCCCTCCAGCAGGAGTAGGTCCTAATTCCCTTCTCTGCCAGCTCTGCAAGTGTGGGGGAATGTCCCCCTGGAGGGACCATTCCAGCCCTCCCCCCTCTGACACATCAGATCCCTGCTCCCACTGCAGTGGGGATGCTGAGGAGTGAGCAGAGGTGACAGGGATCCCAAGGGATCCCAAGGGATCCCCGTGACCGTGATCTCTGCAGAGTGGAGTTGATGCTCCACAGCCCGAGGGACGGGAGTGGGAGCACGGAGCCTCGGCACCCACAACCCTTCCCTAGGGACACGTCCTTCATGTGTCTGTCCTGATGCTGGAACTGGGCTGGGAAATGGGCTGCATGGGAGCCCCGCAAGCAGGGCTGGCCTCCCCCAGTGCCAGCTCCGGGGCAGATGTGCCCCAGCTGCTGCACACCGGCTTTGGCACCAGCTGTGCTCTCCAGCCACATCTGAGCTGCCAGCTCCAGGGCACAGCTGGCAGGGGATGGAGGCAGGGGAAGAGATGCTCTGCAATGCCATCCCCATGGGGTCTGTGGGCACCCCATGCTGACCCAGACACAAAGCAAATTTTGGGTTTTGTGCCCGAGGAGGCCTGGCAGAGGCGGGGGAGGCTGCGCTGGTAGCAGATGCCGATGCCTCCGGAGCGGAAAGCCCAGTCCCTCCCCTCTCATTCCTTTTTTTCCTTTTTTCTGTCTTTTTTTTTCTTCCCCCCCCTCTGGCTGATCTTAAAAAAGCCCAGGCGGTTTGGGCTTCGTGAAACCCAAATGCCTTTTGCAGCATCAAGCCCGGATCCCATAAGTAATATCCCAGCATTGGAGAGTAAGACAGAATATGAAGTAGACGGGGAGCTATAAAGACACTTTAAAAGGGGCAATAAAAGTTTTGGGTTTCATATCGTCTTACCAAAGAAGAGAATAACAGAGAAGCAGGAAATTTCAGTAGCAGACATGACAAAGGTCACAGCACTCAGACTGCACCTTAGACGAAAACACCTACTCTTATGAAAACAGCCAGAATTTTTGGCAGGGGCTCAAGAGCTCTTACAGGCAAAGCTCTCGGCAGCGCTAAAAGGTTACAAGAGACTGTTTTGTCTACGTTGCTGTAGATGTTTATAATATTTCCCTGCATTGGTGTTGCAGGGGATATCCTGCCCGGGGTAGTGGATCCAGCCCTGCACCTTCCTCCGGTGTTGAGGTGCCGGGTGCTGCCATCAGCTCGGGGCCGATGCCAGGGCAGGGACCCTGTGGCTGTGCCCAGGTGTGTTTCAGTCCCAAGGCTGGGTGCTGGTCCTGCACTGCGGTGCAAAGGGATGGATGTTTGGCACAGCTGGAGCGGCGCCCTGGGGCATCAGCAGGGAGAGGAGGGGGCAAAGCAAACCTTGCTTGAGATTTTGCTGCGTGCAAGACAATTTTGGGTTTTTTTTTTTGCAGCTGGATACACGGCAGGTGGGAGCAGGAGGTTTTATCTACTCAGCTTGTGCTCAGGTAATGTGCCCTCCTTGTTCGCGTGGGGTTTGCCAACCTTTGGTCCCTCATGCTCAGCCCCGGTCGGGTGTTGTGGTCACCCAGTGCCCTCCTCCCAGCACTGGACCCTCACCAGGCTCTCACCATGCCCACGCTGCCCGTGCCCCCAGGGCTTGCTGCAGGGCTGTGCCTGTCACTGCAGCCCAGGAGGGACCAAACAGTCCCAAAATGAGCTGGTGGGGTGAGGGAGCCTCTGCTCAGTGGCTGCAGCAAGCGATGGAGGCTGCTGGCACTGCTGGTCAGGCTCCTGGGGAGGGTCAGCGTCGAGTATTTGCATTTGGGGTGACAAACACCCAGGAAGAGCCAGCGTGGCCCTGGGGGGCCCATGGGGGTGGCCCCTCGGGAAGCAGCTGTGCACTCTCAGAGGCATCTCTTGCAGCCAGTGCCGAGCTGCTTCTGGCCCTGTGAATCAGAGCACTCGGGCCTGGTTTTTGGGGCCACCCTGAGCAGCCTTCACACGGCAAAGTGCTCCAGTGACGTGCAAGCGACGAGGAAAGCCTTGCACGCAAACTCTTAGAGCATCTTGTAAACATCCCAGGGGCTGGATGCTGGGAAGGAATGGAGCTGTGTTGGTTTAGGTGCTGGGGAACCCTTTGAAAGCTCTTTGCTAGCTCTGCCTCTGCGTGCAGCTGCATCAGCTGTGCCACCGCTTGCCAGTGACTCTTGGATGCTTGGGGGTTCATAATTCATTTATATTTTTGTTGGAAGCTCATTCAGTTTTGGTTGTTGCCCCGTCGCAGGAAGTTGCTCTGATGAATGACTGGGGTGGATTTCTCTTCCAGAGGAACCCGGGCTTAATGTGGGCTTTCTGTGGACATCTCTGTATATCAATACTGCTCTAATTGTCCATGACATATAGTCTTGGCCTTTTTCCCAGACAGTCTAAATAAATCATACACTTCTGCTATAGTAAATAGTCTGTTAGAGGAGATGTTATAGGCTTACAGCCCTCCCCCCTCCCTCCAGGAGCTTCTTTTCCCTGCCTCTCATTTTCCATGTACTTTCCATACCAGTGAGGCACCTGCTGCCTGCGCCTGCAGGTCTGCAAGGACAAAGTGCCCAGTGTTGCAGGTCCCTCCAGGTTTGAGGGGCTGTGGTGGCCGTGCCCAGAGCCCTGCTGTGGAGTTGGCATCTGCCCTTCACAGAGCTGAGCGGAGCTGGAAGTTTCCTGCCCCACTGAAGAAAAGCTGGCATTGCACGCTGGCAAAGTCTTTGTTAGTATATATTATTTACATCAAGAGAATGCATAAATAAAATAGTTAATATCTCACCAAAAATACAGGTTCTGTTAGCTGGGTGTTGCAAACAAAGCTTTGTGTGCTCAGGCTGGGCAAACCTGCACAGAGGGGGCAGCTTGGGTCCTGCCAGGTCAGTGCAAGGGACAGCCCAGGAGAAGCTGACATGGCCTGGGAGTGCAGGGGCCTCCCGGGAGAGGGGACAGGTCACAGCCCAGCTGAGTGCTCCTCCTGGGAGAATATGGATGTGTACCAGACTGGGAGTGCAAACCCTGCTGGAGCTGACGGTGGAAAGGTGAATCACAGGATGGTTTGGAAGGGACCTTAAAGCCCATCTTGTTTCAATCCCCCTGCCATGGGCAGGGACACCTTCCACTAGACCAGGTTACTCAGAAAACTTCCCAGGGGAGAAAATCCCAGCTTGGGCACCGAGCTGGTGGGAAAAGATGCCGATGTGAAGAGGAAAACCCAGCAGGCAGGCATTTTCCTTTTGGCTGCAGCCCTCCATCACCCCAGGAGCAGGAACACGCGTGCCCGGCATGCCGGGGGGCTCAGACGCAGCAGCAGAGCGTGGAGCAGTCGAGCCTGGCGGGGGTCCCAGCACTCCCGGCCTTCTTGTTCTCCTTGGGCAGCAGCAGCACGAGGGCCATGGCCAAGGCACAGTGGTAGAAGCTGTGCACGTAGGTGTAATCCCACTCCTGCAGGCAGGGAGAGCGCAGTGAGAAGCGGGAGCAGCGGGGCCGGGGGCTCGCGTGAGGCGTGCAACGCTAAACTTCTACAAGTAGCCAGGAGGAAGGGAATGAAAAAGATTCCTGAACCTTCTGCCTGCCTTTGCTGTCAGAGAAGAAAGGATTTCCAGTGAAAACAAAAAAAAACCTAAAGCAAAGTGGATTTAACACGTTCTAATTTGCACATTTCCCAATTCTTGAATGAAGTGTTTCATTACCCCGCAAAGGACGCGGCGGCGAGGCCAGGGCGCGCGGGGAGGCGGCTTCTGCTAAGTGACATTTTTATGTTCTGCTAGAATTTGCAATTACTAAATGCTTTGAAAAATAATCCTTGGGGACGCCTGTGAGGTCGTATCTCGCAGCTCCCAAAGCACAGAGCAGCCGTAGCGGCGGGGCTGAGCGCAGGCACGGCCGGCAGCTGTGTCGGGGAGGTTATCGCCTGCCCGGCGGGACACACGGACCCTTCGGAACAGGACAGGGGGACTGGCCAGCAGCAGGAGGATATAAACACAGGCTCAAGTGCCCCTGGGAGTCACTGAGAGTCTTTTCTTTGGCGTGAGCCAGCTCTGGATCCGGCCGTGCCTGGGTTGGATCCAGTCCCTGCCGCGTCGCTGCGAGGTGTCCTTAAGTCACCCGTGCCCAGTTTCCAAAAAACCCTGCTCGTGCTTGACAAAGCCGTTCCGAGGACCACGTGTGCTTGAGGAAAGCACATCCCGTGTCCTTGTGACTCACTGAAGGGGGAAAAAGAGACCAAGCATCACCCTGCTATGAGACCTGCCCCGAACGGACCAGGGGCTGGGATGGGGACAAGCACTGAGGGACCCTTGTCCCTGCTGCCAGACCCCAGCATGCCAGCCCTGGAGCCCCATGCCTGAGCTGGGTTTTGTCCAAGGCTGGATGCAGCCCAGTGGTGTGGAGGGGGAGGTTTCCTCTCTTAGTGATGTCCCTTACACCTTGTAGAGTCAGGGGGGTGAGTGTGCACACAGGTACCTCGAAGAAGAACCTCAGCATCAGCGCCAACGCCCCGAAACAGAAGCCAGGACCGATCTGTTGGGTGTAGACGCTCTTGTCGGGGTAGAGCCCTTTCTTCTCCTTCATCTTCTGGAGCTGGGAGGAAGGAGAGAGCACACCAAGTGTATCCACCTGGATTTAGCTGGCTGCTCCACCCTCGTTCCTTGTAATAATACTGGGGTTTTTTTGATATTCAGCCCCAAAGCCACCTCAGGGAGTGTGTGCCCTCACAAATCCAGTCTCTGGGAGAGCAGATCCCAGCACAGCATCTGCAGACTGGAGGCTGCAGGGTGCTCCCGTGCCTTGGTCTCCTCCTTGCCCATCCCCTCCCCATGGTGGCCACTTGCCTTTAGCTGCTGGCTCAGTGACAGTTTATAATTGGGATTTGCACCACTGTGTTTCCACTCTGCTTGGCATCATCTTTCTGCAGTTTTTATCCCATCACTCCTTGCCCACTCCTGCCAGTGGCTTCCCCACCCCACTCCCAGCTGGGTCCCCAGCACGTGCTGTGAGTGGGGCACAGACTGCAGCACTGTGCCCGAGTGTCCCAGCTGGATTCAGGCAGACTGCAGACAGATTCCTCCCCACTTTATCACCGTGTTTTATCCACATCTTCCCCAGATCTGGGGCAGTTTACCAGGTCCCTCTGCCTCTGAGTGGCTGTAAAAACTCCATAAATACGTTCCTCCTGATTAGAAATGCAGGGGCCGGAGGTGTGGTAGATTGCTCAGACCGATCGAATCTGGCATTTATCACCGAGGCTGCTGTCTGCCTGCCTTCTGCTCCGGTTAAAGGAGAAATGCTGTTCAGTCACCGCGAGATCGAGGGCTGGATCTTGAGGAGGAAATCACTGGCACAGGCTGGACTCCTCCATGCAGGGTTCGGCCCTTTCCCCACCGGGGGCATCCCACAAAGGCCCGTCCCAGCGCCCTGCCCCACGTACCCATTTGACAGTGATCACCAGCACGGCCGTCCCGATGGGGCCCGAGTAGACGCCGTAGCCCCAGCGGTCGTGGTAGATCCTCACGGCGATGGTGAGGACGCCAAACATGATGAAGGTCGATCTCTTGGGCTCGTCAAACTCTGCCAGGGCTGAGGGACCGAGCACAGGGAGCATCAGCTCACACCCCTCCTCTTCCAGCTGCTCCCCTAAAGACATTCTGGGGTCTGTCCCACCTGCCCTGGGGACCCTCAGCTTTCCATCCGTGTCTGGTTTGCCCTTCTCATGTCACACTGCTGGGGAAACTGAGGCACACGGGACAAAGCAAACAATCCCGAGGCATCTGAGAGGTGGGTTCAGGAGTTGATTTTAGGGGTTTTATTTCAGTGTTGCACGGAGAAGCTTAAAGGAGATTTCCTACCCAGAGGAGCTGTGGCTGCCCCATCCCTGGAAATGTTCCAGGCCAGGTTGGACAGGGCTTGGAGCAACCTGGGATAGTGAAAGGTGTCCCTGCCCATGGCAGGGGGTGGAACAAGGTGATCTTTAAAGTCCCTTCCAACTTTAAACCACCCTATGATTCCGTGATTTCCCTTTTCCTTGACCCAGAATTCAGAGGCGACTGCGAAGACCCTCATGCCCAGCCAGCCCCCAATCATCTCCTGGGTTCATCCTGCATCTCCAGCCTTCCCAAACTTGCCAGCTCGCTCTGGCACAGGCTCCATCACCCCGGTGCAGTGGGAGTCCCCCACCAGTGCGATGGGGCTGCCCGGCCGCGCCGGCACCTGCCCGGGGTTTGCAAGCTGGAAGTCGCCAGTGTGAGTAAATTATTAGAGGCTTTTGTTTAGCACAGAATGGGGTAATAACTGATAAAAGTTATGGATCCCAGTGGGCTCCAAGCTTTTCCAGCTTGCACAGCTGTGTTATGGCTGTCCTGGATTTGCATTCCGGGAAGTTTGCCCGAGGGTCTGCGTCCGCACATGTGCGCTCGGGCTTTACAAGCCACAGCGAGAGGCTTCCCTGGGCTTCAGTCACCACACCTTCCATGTCCTTGGATCGTGCTTTTATAGGGAGTTTGGCTAAGGGATCATGTCCGCATTTTAATCTCTGTTGTTTCCCAGAGGGTCAATATTTTAAACCTCGTAGTCCAGGATTTGTATTTTTTTGCGAGGTTTTTGAGCGCAGTAATGAAGCAATCAAGTTGAATTTTGCTGCAAGGAGCCAAAGTGTCTGGATCAGCTCTGACCTACCCTGACACTGCTGTTATCCACTGAAAATGCCCTTTGGAAGTGATTTGCCTTGCTGCCTTTTCTAGCTGAGCAGAGAGAGCACTGAGGTGCCCTGAGCAGAGGGGGAGCCCCCTTGGGACTCGCATTTTGAGGGGACAGAACCATTTCTAAGGGTAATATTTCCCCCCCACGCTTCCCCCTGCATGGAAAACGTATCCTATTGCATGTCCTGGAAGGGGAATGCTGCTGCGTCCCCACAGGATGAATCTGCCCAGCTGAGGGGTGTTACCCCTGCTCGTGCTGGGCTCTGAGGCTGCAGGGACCCCCATCCCAGCTGGAGGTTCTGCACCATCCCTGGAGCCCTGAGGGGCAGAGGGGAAAGTCCTGTGGGCATTTTGGGGCTGTACATCAGAGTGCTGACCCCAGCTCATCGTGGGGAGAAATGGGGACTCTGTCTGGAGTGGGCACTGGTTAGAAATGATCCAAATTTTCGAGCAAAACCTTTGCTGTTGGAATATGTCTCTCCCCTGACCCTGCTCTCTTCTCCCTCTAGCAATACTCACATCCTTCCAAAAATCACGGTGACAAAATAGGAAAATGATAGGTTTGAACTTTTTGTCTTTCTTGTATTTTTTTCCATTTCTATTATATTTTGTTTCGGTGGCAAATAAGGAGCAAAATGAGGAAAAAGAGACTGAAGCCAAGGTGGGAAAAGGAAAACTGAATAACAGGGCAAGGGGTGGGATTTACAGTAAAAAGGAAGTGAAATAAATTTCTGCTTTTTCTAAGAAGATCTAATATTCCCATCAGCCCAGCCCAGACTTTTGATAAATCAGGAAGTTATATTTGTTTTGACTAAACCACTTTGATTCTCATGCTACCAAGGGAAGTGGCACATTCTGCATTTCTTAACGCCCCTAAGTGAGGCGAGACAAGCTGATGGGCCCAGTATGGGGAAAACGAGGAGAAATGGGAAATTCCCTGGTGTATGAGGTTTCAAACTCGGTCATCTCATAGTCTTGTCCTGCCTTGAACTGCAGCACAAGGCTGCCAGAGTGTTATTGTCATTTGAGGCAGATAATTCTGCTGTCGTAAGGACATGTGGGAGAGCTGGTGGAGGCAGAGGAGCACCCGGCCAACACCAGGTGCCACAGCTCTTTATCTCCAGGAGCAAAACATCCCCAGCCACCACTCAGGGCAGTTCCATGCCTGGAACCCAGCAATTGCAATGGCTTTCCACGGTGTTAATGATACAAAACTGGGTTAATCCATAGCACAGACTGACTTCCGTGAAGGACAATCTCAGTGGCAGCTCAGGCGGAGCTCAGAGGGAGCAGCATTTCTGGGGACTGTCCCCACTGGCTCTCCCACCAGCCATGCTGACAAATCCAGCCCTTCCTGCCAGTGCTGGAGCTTCCAGGAGCCACAACAGACCCATTCTTACCCATCAGGGACACCCAGATGGACAGGGCTGTTCCGTAGATGCTGAAGTACTCCAGGATGTCGTAGCGCATGAAGCACAGCACTGATAACCCGGGGCCGTCACAAACATGGTAAAACTATTTAAAAAGAAAAAAAGCATTAGAAAACCGGTTTCTTACCCACATGCCACTAAGGGAAAGGCTCTTATCAACTGGTTTGAAATAGTGTAGCTGCTGAGAGGACGGCCAGCCAGGCCAGAACAGTGTCAGCTACACCAGGATCACTGATATGCAGTAATGAATATATTTGAGTGGTAATGTCATCATTCCCAGTTGCAAATTGCCCAAGAATCAGCATTCTTCTCTCTTAGTACAAACTAAGACAGGCTTTAATTTGCCTCTTGGCCAGAATTTGCAATCTGATGACCAAGCTGCTTTGAGCCGGGCGCTGGGGGATGGCCTCTCCAGCCGGAGGAGGACTCTGGGGTTGTGGTTTTAATTGCGAAAGATTCTTGTAAAACAATTCAAAATGAGTGTCCTGATGAAATGTGTATGGATGCCAGGTCACTGTCCAGGCTAAACAGGGTTTATGTGGCCAGACTCTGAAAACTGGGGAATTCACTCATTAGTGCATTCCCTCAAAAACCACCAGTTCCTGCCCATTAGCTCATTGATTAGGTTATTTGCAAAAAAACCCCATTGTCATGCAACATAAACGCAGACCACGCCAAGAGCCATTTTCCAGTGCAATCAGAGGAATGCTCCCGGTGTTTGCCTGGCTCTCTCCTTTTCCTGCCAGCCCTCAGCCCCGCAGGTTTTGCAGTGGCAGCACCAGCGAGCTCCGCTGTTCCTGAAGAAGTCCCTTCTCCGCTTGGCAGGGCGCCCTTGGAACGCTGCTCGCTGTCACGGCCCGGTGGGGATGCTGATATTATTTATAACGGGAATCGCTGCGAGCCCTCTGGCTCGCTGCAGCTCCTAGAAAAGATTGCACCACGGCCGTAATTCTTTTCCCTGCTTGAGACTGGGCTCGGGGAGTCTGGAGCCGGGGGGGGGAAGAAAGGGTGGAAGACAAAGAGCGCGCTCCTGGCCGGCGTCGCGGCACTTGCCTGCCGCGGCCACGTGCTTTCACTGCTCTGCTCAGCGCTCCTGCAGGAGGACGAGTGGGGTGCTACAAGAAAGGCAACAGCAGCAGCTGCTGCCCTTCCTACTCCCTCCCCACCACGCTGGCAGCTGCCTCTCCTCCTTTCCCTTCCTTCCCTTCCCCACTTCGCCTCGTCAGTCTCTTCGGAGAGGACCTGTTCCACCTCCCGTTGAAACACGTGCCAGTTTTCCTGTGACTTCTCGGGGAGGTGGAGCAGACGCAGGTCCAGTGCAGAATGAAATTGTAGATGTCTGGCTTCCCTGGGGAGCTGGGCCAGGGGGCTCAGGGATGTTTTTATATTAACTGGTCCTGTAGTTTTTATAGAAACTGGCAGGATTTCTCCCCCTGCATTGTGCTTTAATCAGCTCAAATGGTCAGGGATGTTCTGTGGATCTTTAATAGGAGACCAGCCTGGTTCTGAGCCCTGTGGAAGAGATTTTACACACCAAAGTTCCTCTATCTACTCCCTACCTCAGTTTCTCTGTACAAGGAATGTGCCAACCCTCACGAGATGCCTTGAGATGGATGAGGATTAGTGGGAAATGCAATATCAGCTGGGTTGCTGAGCTGTTTCCTTCATATTCTTTAGCAGATCATTGAAATGTAGTCAAACAGGAGATTTTTTTCCAGGGGGAATGCTGCTCTGGATGCTCAGCTGGTGTTTGTATGGAGTCACTTAGCAGGCATACAAAGCCCAGGGCAGCACATTGCTGGGAGCAGGAACAGGAATATTTTGTATGTGTACAGACATTTTTCCACTCGTTATTTCCACACAAAGGAAGGCCAGGGAATCACAGCCTGGTAAAACACACATTTCAGCCCGCAAAGGGTTAATAATTATTTTTCTTAATAGCTCAGCAGCATGTTTGAGTCTCTCCTTTCCCAGCGCAGAAACTCCCCTGACTCCAGCACTGCTCCCATCCCCAGCTGGCAATTGCAAAATCAATGATTCGACTACTATGTGCTTTTGGCTAAGATGACAGAGGCAGAGCAAGAGATTCTGGAGGCAATTTAAAGCCCAAATTCAGCATGGCCACTTAGCAGCTGTGAAACAAAGAGCAAAGCCAGCTCCAAAGCATTGCAAATCTGTCAAGGCTCTTTGCACCCAGACCTTCTCCCTAATCTCACAGTCATCAAACACCACAAAATCTCTGTAAGGCCACACTGTAGGTCATCCTAAACTGGAGAATCAGCTGCTCGGCACCACACACGGTGGGAAATAACTGGAAAGGGATATTTTAGGGGTCGTGCTGGCTGCTGTTGGGTGAATCGGCTTCTCAGTGGTACGGGGTGCATTTGGGGGGATAAAACATGCAAGGAGAGGGGAAATTGAGAACTCCTTACCGCCACAAAGAACATGGTGAAGAAGTAAACCATGGCTTCCATGTGGAAACGCCGCTTGGCTGCGATGCTGATGGTGGGGAGGAAGACCAAGGAGCTGAGGGTGGGCAGGAGGAGCTTGGCCACCAGCGAGCCCATGGGTGCCTCGTGGGCCGGCGGCTCCCGGGAGCAGGGTCTCTGTGAGCTGGGCAGGAAGGGTGCAGGAAGCAGCCGTGGGGAGTGTGCTTTAACATTTAAATGCCCTGCGTGGCAGGAGGGCTGCGGGCAGGGAACAGCTGCCACCGCCACAGCCGCCGCCTTCGCTCCCGTCTCATCCCGAATTCTTGACGCAGCCGGCGGCTCCGGGCAGCAGATGCTCTGTGCCCCCAAAATGGTCCTGGGTGCTTCTAAAGGAGTAAATGGGAATGTTGTCCTTGCACGCCTTGTGCTGGGTGTTGGATTTGGGTACATGGTGGGTGAGGACTGCGGGTTTGCTCGCTCCTCATGGGGACATCGCACCCCTGCCTCCCCCTGCCCCCGTGCCGAGCCTGGGTCAGTGCTGCTGGAGCAGTCCAGCTGGGAAAATCCGTCCTCTTTCCTCACGAAGTGGAGGAGCAGGCACTGATCTCTCCTCTCTGGTGGCCAGGGATAGGACCTGGGGCTGTCCTGTGCAGGGTCAGGAGCTGGACTTGATGATCTCTGTGGATCCCTTGCGATATTTTATTATTCTCTGCTCTGCACTTCCACGAAGGAAGAACTGGTATGTGGCAGGCACCAGGGTTTTTCGAAACAGTAGGATGTATCCTAGTACCTTTACGTACTTGTGAAATACACACCGAGCTCCAAACCTGTCTTTATTTCCCCACGGGGGGCACGTGTGGAGTGGGTGCAGACATCGAGGATCTGGTGTGGTCCAGCACCCAACGCCTGCTGCCAGTGCCTACGTGCCCTGGGTGGAGCTCAGTGCAGTTAAATTTCCCAGCTGTGCCCTCAGCCTTTGCAGCCTGGCCACCTCCAGGAGTTCTGTCTGAAATTCAGGAGCCGAGCGTCTCCGGGCTGGAGGAATTTGAGCGGATTGTCGTGCGGCGCAGGAAAGCTGGAGGAAAGGAAACCAAAAGCCAAGCGGCGTTTGGGCTGCTAATCCACTCAGTGGTTCTCTCTTTTATTATGACTTTTTATTATATCGCTGCTGCTCCCCCCCTGCGTTAATATCTTTTCCTTGGAGCCTCGCAGGGATTCTCGGCATCCTTTCGGCACAGCTGTTCCCGGGACACAGGGAGCAGGAATGCTACGCTTGAGCAAGCGCCTTTGTGGCTGCGGCTTTGGGGAGGAGGGTGGGAGCTGTGATAGGAGCCACCATTTCTGGGGCTGATAGGACGGGCTCGCCTGTCCCCCGGGAGGGAGTCTGGAGGAAAGACAGGCGTGCACGGATAAAAAAAAAATCCTCTTTAAAGCACTGCAGTAGGTTGGAAAAGGCTCTGGAGGGGGAGTCAGAGTGTGTGTCTGTGCAGGGAATGGCACAGAGCATTAAAGCACTGACTCTGTGCCGAGAGCCTTCCCCGGGGCACGGCTCAGATGAGCTGGGTAGGGCTCCCGTTTTCAGCTGATACTGCAGGAACCATCCACATTCCCTGGCTGGCTGCAGGCAGCATCCCTCCACGGGACGCTGCCCACATCACATCTCCAGCCGCCCTCCTGCCTGGGCAGACTATAAACTTACCACAAAACTCTGCAAAACTGAATCTTGACCAATAAATATTGAAAAACTCTGGTGTCCCTATTTACTGTGAAAATGAATCCCTCCAAGGCAGCACATAAATACCCTGATGCTCCCCAGGTGTCCAGCCTGGAGCTGAAAGCAGAGCTCCAGCACATCCCAAAGTACCCTGCTCCTTTTCTGGGCCATATCCTCAGACGAATCCCTCATTCTGTGTTATTCCTGCATAATCTGCTTGGACCAAGGAAGCTGCCGTGGGGCACAGCAGGGCATGTCCTCAGGGGGGTTTTGAGCAGATTTGGGGTTAAGAGGTTGCACAAACCACTCTGGATTCCTGGCTGTGAAAACAGCGTCTGCCCTGCTTTTGTGGCCATGAGATTGGTGTCAGAGAGGTGAAAGCACAGCTCAAAACCTGCTGCTGAGGACAAACTTCCACGTCTGGGTGCAAAGCCGCCCCACACCACTTGTGGGGACACAGCAGCTGTGCAACAAGGACGTGCAAGGGTGGTGGTTGTGCACAAGGCAAACGGCATCAGGTGAAAAATACCATGGGGCAGTTGTTAAATACATCCCCCTCACCCCAGCCTTTGCCCAAAACCCAGCTGGCGCCCACTGGAAAGGAAACCCCGTTGGCTGCTGGATGCAGCGAGTGCCAGCCATGGCAGGCGCTCCCCAAGTGCTGGAGCTCTCAGGAGCAAGAAAACATTCCACAGGTTGTTGGGGTTTTATTCTCTTTTTTTTTTTTTTTTCCTCTCTCTCCCAGCTGCACACCCTGGGCTGGCGGTTGGGTCGCAGCCAGCGCTGTAGGCACAGGGGGGGGAAAAAAACTCCCACCGGGTTGCACACGTGTTTCAGCTCTTATTGAGAAAGAGCCCCCAGAATAAACGGGGAGGAGAGGGGCAGGCAGGTGGTGAGCTCCTGGCAGGAGCTGCTGCTGCTTAAAAGGCCTTTGTTCAGGCTGCGAACGCTGCGGTGCAGACGTGGGTTGGGCAAACCTTCCCGGGAAGGAACCCAAAAAACAAAGGGCCAGCACTTTGTTCCTTCTTTCCTAAACAGGTAGGAAATGGAGAAAGAGCAAATTTTAGCTCCTGCGTTTAAGTGCTGCTGGAAAGGGGATTTTAAATCTGCATTCCACAGGGCTAATTTTGTGTGGACCGGCGTGCACGCAGGAACGGTGATATATATGGCTGAAAAGTGGCTCCCAGATGCCAAACCCAGGTTCTGGTATGCTGTCCTGGATCCTTCCAGGGTAACATTAACCATGGCTTTCTGCAAGCACTTCTACCCTTTCAACTCAGACGTTGCAGCGAAGGAAAGAGACACAGAGAGTTTTGTTCTATTTTTAATACGAGGGTGATGGTTTGAAAGCGGTGTGTGCTGGAACAGGGGATGAGGGGGCTGTGCCAGCTGAGAGTATTGAGAGTATTTTCTCCTTGGGATAAGTATGGGATGATCTTTCATCTGCCTGTGGTGTAGACTAGGTCAGAATTGAAACTTGCTCTGTCCGTGTCACCAGTCACTGCCAGGCTGGAAATACTGGTGATAATGACCCAAAAACAGAGAGTGAAGCTGTAGCTCTACCTGGGGTTGCAGTTTGAAGGGCTGCGATGCTACAAAGTGTTTTTTAGCACTCCCATCACTTCAGAGTTGATTTTTTCATCCCCACAACCCTTTGACTTGTGCGCTCTGATGGTGAGAAGCTGGATGGCATCCTGGTCTCAGCAGGTTGATGTGCCAGAGCCCTGAGGAGCCCTGAGCAACCTGACCAGCACGGCACCATCCAGTTTGTGAAGATTTCCTGTCTTTTTTTGATCAAAAATCCTCCTGGTGTGGAAGCACCTGGGGCAGGAGTGGAGCAGCCCACGGGCACCAGCCCTGCCCTGCCCAGCTGGAGAAGGGATGGCAGCAGCACCTGGATAAAACACCTCTCCCCACCCACTGCTGCCTCTGGTCAGGGATGGAGGTGAGATCCTGATGTGGGGAACACTTTCTGGCCAGCTGGAACCCAGACATGGGCCCTGGCACCAGGGAAAGGAGCCCCATAAAGGCAGAGCCACCGGCTGTGCCGGAGCCCTCGCTCGGCCGCTGCTGCAGCCGCAGCTCTGATCACCCGGGCCCAGTCCTGCCAAAGCACCTACATCCTTCTCATTTTATTAGTGGAATAAATTGCCACTTAAAATATCCATTCTCCCTAAGGCCTGGCCCCATCTGAGGCAGCTTTAGCTGAATACTTAGCCTTAAAAAAAAAAAAATCCTCCTTCCTGTCTCCCTGTTGAATAAACCTATTATGCATACTCCTCACAGGTATCCCTGCTGCTGTTTTCCTTAGGGTTTTTTCACTCTTCCTTTTCCTCTCTACCCTGTCATGGCCCATGACAAGCATGTCACCACTAATGACAAGCACATCTGGTTTCTTGTCACCAGTTTTCCATCGCTCCTACCTTTGGGGTGTCCTGGGGTGGCCCCCCACTGCCAAATTAATGGAGGCAGTGCAGGAGTTTATTGCTCATTTCATGGTGTTTAATGGGGTATTTTTTTACAGTCATAACTCCTGGAGCCCAGTAACGACGTTGAGGGTCTCAGCTCTCACCCCGTTGGTCAAAAAAATGTCATTTTCTGCAGCGAAACGCTTGAAGCTGTGATGCTCCAAGGCTCAGAATCCAAAAAGAGAATGAAACCAGTCTTAGGGTTTTTGGGGAGTCTGACTCACGGATTTTGAATGCCTGTGGTTGGCAGGGCTGCATAGCTGATGGCCCTCAGCACAATACTGCTCAACCTCCATGTCAGACTCCTTCCATTCAAAGAAAAGCCTTTGTACTTTTTTTTCTTCAATCTCTGCATAGCTAAAATTTCAAACCGAGCCTGACTGGCCTGGAAGCTCCTCCAGGTTCTTGCAGGAATGTGTAACCTTTGGGAACAGGTAAAATCAGAGTCTGCACAGAAAAACGAGGCTCTTAAAGCCATTGAAACTCCACAGCCGTGACCGTACCTGGGGTCACTGCGGTCACTTGTGGCTTTCAAACTGCCCAGAGGTATTTTTCACAGGAATCTGATGGCGAGAGCAGCTCGGTGGCTTTGGCTGGTTCAGTTTAACTCAACATTTTGCAAATGTCCTCGGATGAAAGCCTCACGCTAACGTGACATAAATCAGCCCCGTCCCCAGCGCGTGGGGACACGCGGGGATGAGCTGCCTTGCCCAACGCTGCGCCGCAGGTCACTCTGCAAAGGACCAGCTCTGAAGAAGGCTTCTGCCTCTAAAGAACACTTCTTTTGGTCTCCTCTTGCTTGTTTTAGTCACCCAGTGGTGGGCCACAGCTGCAGCTCTTGGCTGCCAGGGGCTTTTTGGGGGGCTTTGATCCCCTTGGCAAGGTTCTGGTCGTGCACGGACCTCACGCACTCTGTGGACTGCTTCGATCTGCCCGTGCCACACCAGTCTGGCCCGGAAATGACTGGTGTAGCTGTGCAGAAGTGTCAAACAAATCCATCATTTCTGCAGTCAGGCTTAAAAAGGAAGAAAACCAATCAGTTGTCTCATCCCTGAGGGAAGATGGAGCTGCTGGGGTGTCCTGGGCCAACAGACTCCTGACCACGCTCACGCTCCCGGGCAGGCGTTTTGGGGGGCCTGGCTACAGCAGAGCCATCCCATCTGCTGTGCCAGCCCAAGGGCTGAGCCAGGAAAGGGCTGATTTGGCTGGCAAAGTGGTGCTGCAACTCCATATCCATGGCTCTGGCGCACCAAGAGCAGGTCCTGTGGTACGGAGTTCACGGAGAGCTTGTTCCAGGGATGTGCTCGGGGCTCAGGGGTGCTGGGTGTCAGCTCCAGGAGGTCCAAGGGCTGGTGCTTGGGTCAAGATGGGAAAGTGTCCTGCCGTGGGAAGCACAGGGAGGAGGTCACGGTGTCCTGCCTGGATCAGAGCTTGCTGTCACTGTCTGCTCTGGGCCAAGGAGGGAGGTCCCTCTGCCACAGCCAAACTGCCCCAGCAAGGGGATCCCCCAGCCCTCCCTTGGTCCCAATCCTGCAGAACCCCGAGTTTCTCCACTCAGCTGAGCATCCCTGGCTCCTGCCAGCAGCACCAGTGCCCAGCCCAGCGCTTTGTTGAACTCCTTTCAGCCAAGGAAACTCCTTTCCTCCACAGGCACTTCTCCGGCCAAACCAGCAGCCAGTCGCCGGCAACGCTCCCCCGACTGGAGAAGGTTATTTTGGAGTGTCTGTCGCTGGTTTTTTTGCACTCTGAATTCTGCACGGCACCGGTTTGGGATGGAAAAGCCTGGCAGCTGCCTGGGGCAGGGCTGCTCTGTGTCCCTCGCTGTGGCTGTCGGGGCAAGAGCCCACCGTGTCCTGGGGCAGTGCCGGGAGGTGAACGCCCAGCACCCGGACTGAAGTGCGATCCACTGAATCCACTGAAGTGCAGGATGCAGGGAGCAGACCTGGACAAGGGACTCTCATCCAAATCCTAAATTTCCCTGGGAAAGTCCAACACGAGCCCTCAGCGACCGTCCCGGGTGGGAAAGCCTCTCGCCGTCCATGCAGGTGCATCTTGTCTCAATTTACTGCGAGCCCAAAAGCAGTAAATAACATCTGCAAATCATTTCGAACGCTCCTGCCAAAAACCAGGAGATAAAACCCGCTGTTGTCTGAGCCTGGCCAGCCGTGATTAATGCTGTACCTGCCGGCAGCGGCACCCCCGGCCCCGGGGCTTCGGGGG
>VZTE01001867.1:72188-102904 GCA_013397775.1 Eulacestoma nigropectus
CATAAATTCTATGTACGAGGTCTCTGACAGCCTGGTAATAGAGGTGTTTTTAAAGTGAGCTAAAAAAACAAAAAAAAAAAAAAAAAAAAAAAAAAAGTATATTAAAAAAAAAAATCCTTTGGCTTTGATGAACTTTTGGTGAAGCACAGACTGAGTGTGTCTCGCCCGCTGCCGGCTCCCCCAGCCCTTGCCTCAGGATCAGCATTCCCACCCTCTGGCATTCCTTCTCCAGCCTAGGGCATCCCTGCAGCAGGACGGGGTGCGGGGTCACCCAGGGATGGGATCTCCTGGGGTGCCACCTCCTGCCCAGCCACAGGGCTGGGGGGATGCCAGGGCTCGCACGGACCCGGGCTGCTCTGGCGTTTTCAATGTGAAATAATTCGATGCTTTTAAAACCTCTCGTGTTCAGACTTTTCCCTCCTGGTTGTTCCAAAACGGAAAGGGTTTTCTCCTGCATGTCTCGGGCTGGGATATTTTGAAATGCAGGAGTTGGGTGAACTCAAGTGCTAAATTTTCCCAGTGTCCTGGTCACAGCCAACCGATGGAAAATTGAAAGTTGCAAATCAACCTGGCTGGGTAAATTAGAACAGGCTGGCAGACATTTAGCCAAACAGAAAAGGAGACTTCATTTCCCATGTAAATTTTTTGGGACGGATTCTCTGTCACACAGACATCCCTGGGAGGACTGGGTCCAAATTCACAGCGCCGTGATTTCTGCAGGGTACTGGGAGCTGTGGGGGGAAACTGTGCCCCTCGGTGGGGGGACAGTCACCTCAGGGCCCTGCAGACGGGTGCTCCTGGCCTGTGGCAAATGCTGACAGGGCTGAATGTTGCCACCGAAGGCCAGGAGCAGCCAGTGGGACAACCTGCAGTGATGGCCTTGAGTGCAGTGCCCTGCTGGGAGCTCTGGTTTTGCCCTGTGCAGGGCAGGTCCGGGAGGGAAGGAGGAAAGGCTGGAGCTGAAGCATCTCTGGCGGGATGTAGGAATCGTTCAGGTGGGCTGCTCTGAGCTGCTGGGATATGCACAGGGATGTGTTCACCACATTTGACACGTACAGACCTCAGAGAACAGATGTATCATATATCATCATATATTGTCATATATCATATATCATATATCAAATACAGGTTGCACACACTGTAGCTGTGGCCTCCTTCCCCCACAGGCTTTTCTCCCTGATACACAGACACAGGTCAGACACAACCCGTGCACGGCTGTGGCTGAGCCAGGGAGTTTGTCCCCATCCAAAATGTCTCTTGACGTGCCCCAAACCAATTTTCTGCCCCCATTTTCTGCCTGGCAGAAAACTGTTTCAAGCAGCAAGACTGGCACCGAGCTTTAGCAAACGGCACCAAAAGCACAGGACCCTGAGGATTTGGTTCATTTCTCAGCAGAAAGTGAAATTAAAAGCCTGGCAGACCCTACCCAGCCATTCCCCCGGCCATCCCAGAGGCAGGATGTGGCTGCACAATGCCCGGGGAGGTACCGGCAGTTTTTTGTTGGCCTGCGATGATGGGGTGGGTGGAGGGGCGGAGGCAGCAGGTACCGTTCTCCCGCCCGAGGAGGGGAGCGCAGCGTCCTCCGGGGGGTGCCGGCGGTGGGGAAGTGCAAAATCCTCCTGGGGGTCCTGGGGAGGGGAGCGCAGCATCCTCCGGGGAGTGCCCAGGGAGGGGGGAAAGCGGAGCATCCTCCCGGGGAGGGGAGCGGAGCATCCTCCCGAGAGTCCCGGGCAGGGGGAGCGCAGCATCCTCCCGGGGGTGCCCGGGGGGGCCCGGCGCTGCGTGGACCAGCGCGAACGCGTGCGTGCGGTGCGGGCTCCCCCCGCCTGTGCCCCCCCGGTCTCGCCTCAGGAAACCGGCTGGCGGCCGCGGGCCGGCGCCGGGGGAGGCGAGGGGTTAACCGGGGTGGGGGCATCCCGGGCCGAGAGGTGTGAATTCCGCCCGCTCTCCCCCCTGCCTCCCCCCCGTCGCCGCTATAAGAGCGGCCGGCGCGGGCTGGGGGGAGCCACTGCGGCGGCTCCTCCTCGCTGGAAGCCCCGGCGCTTTTGGCTGCCCTTTGAAGTCGGAGAGGGAGAAGGAGGGAGGGAGCGTCTGGGGCCGCCGCTGCTCCGCTCCGCGCCGCCGCCGCTCCTGCCCGGCCCCGGAGCATCGTCCTGCCCGGCCCCGCCGCCGCCAGGTACGGCCCGTCCCGTCCTGTCCCGTCCTGTCCCGTCCCGTCCGTCCCATCCCGGCCCCTCGGGGGTCGCGCCCCGCCGGCCCCTTCCCCGCTGCCCTCTCCGCGGCGATGGAGCCCCGCATCCCGGCTCCGCATCCCGGCTCCGCATCCCCGCCCCGCATCGCCCTCCCGCCGCCCGTGCGGGGCTGCCCCGGTAGCGGCTCCGCGATGCTGCTCGGCGGCATCCCTGCCCCCTCCCTCAATTTTCCCTTCATTTAACCACGCAGCGCCTGTAGGATAAACTCCGAGCGCGCTCTGGTATTGGCTCCGAGTCAGGAGTGTCTGGGAGCCTTAATGAGAACCAAGTGTAAGGCAAGGCTCAGCCACCTGTCCGCGGGATCCCCGGCCAAGCGCTCCGGGCTCCCATTAATCAATGGATCTGCCTCTTGGAAAGTCTCTTTAGAGTGCTGGACCTCTCCCCCAGGGCGATTGCAGAGCGGATTTGGGCACCTGGAAGCCCTCTGGTAATTTTTCTAAGCCAGGCAGCAGAGCAGGGCTGGTACTGCCGGCAATTCTGCGATTTCAAAACCGCTACAAAAACCTTTGCAAGGAGAAAAAAAAAAAACAAAACCAAACCAAAAAGCCGGGTAGGAAAGAAGCTCTTTATATTGCAGGTCTGTAGTCCTGCCCTCTCTCCCCAGGAGCAGCACCTCTCCCACCCCCCTGCTTCCCGAAGACACCGTCTAGCTGCTTTTCGAGGGAAATTAGCTTAGGGGAGGATATTTTTCCTTTCTTTTTCTTACAGACATGAGCTGCTTTGATTGCCTGGAAGCACGATTTCCTGAAACCTGCTCCTTTCTGGCTCTTGCAGGGAGGTTCACAATAAAACGTATTGTGGTTTCGAGCTGGGTTTTATTTAAGAAAATGCCATTCTGGGTTATTCTCTTTCATGAGGCAGATGGAGAAAGAGATGAAAGGCTGGCACTTGGGATACTTCATTTCTGCTCTTTAATTGTGGGTCGTGTCTTTTCTATAAGGACAGGCAAGGTCTTCCCTGGGAACCGAGGGGAACTGGAGTGGAATAAATGAAAAAAGGAGCAATAATGGCTGTTAATTGCATTTTTTTGTTTTTGAAGCCTTTCATCTCATTCTTCCAGGAGCGGTCCTGTAAATGGGGATATTTAAATGCACTGCTTTTATAGATCCGGGAACACTTCTGGTTACTCACTGTGCAGCGCTCGCTTCGGTGCAAGCCAGGCTCCCTTCCAAAACAGGCTTGGAGTGGTGTCAGGTGCAGCCACCGCAAACCAGTGCAAAGTTGTGGTTTGACAGATAAAAACCGAGCTGGGAAGTGAACCTGCACCACGTTAATACTCCCATTAATGAAATGAAACTCCAGGCTCCAGCCCCTGCCGTCGCTGGTGGTCGGTGTCACCGAGCTGAGCGGGAACGCTGGAGCAGGCACGAGCTGTGGAACCAAGGCAAAGCAGCCCCTGCTGCTGGTCATGGGGCTGGGTGGGAGCTGTGCTTAGTGCAGTGTTTGGTTGCTTTCTAGGATGAAGACATCCAAGTGGAGGTGGAGCAGCATCTCCGTCAGCGCTCAGCTGCAGCTGAAAGGCACCCTGGCCCTTCTGCTTGCGGGCAACATTGTCTTTGTCATAGCTCAGGTAAGGGTATCACGTTTTTGGGGGTCTCTGGGCTTTAAGATGCTCTGGTGTCTGGGATGGGAACTCCCTGGGCTTGCAGAGCTGCTCTGTGCATGCACCAGCTCTCCAAAAATCGTGAGGACTTACGATTTGCCTTAACTCTTTAATCTGGGCTTAACCTAAGTTGTACCTTCCATGGCTAAGAGCATTCACAGAGCATTTCAAGGACTCTGGAAGGCCACGCTCTGCTCTGGGGTGAGCATCACTCCTCTCCCCCTGCAGTGGCTGGAGCTTTCATTTGCTCTGCATGCAGTATTTGCAGTTCCTTTGCCCTCTGATGCGTGGTCACAATCGGGGATGGGAGATGTCAGGGCCCCTCCTGAAGTGACAAACCTGTGCTTGCAAAGAGAGCCCACGGGCTCCTCCAGCCTGCTGGCACCCCCTGGCACCCACTGATGAGCTCTCCTGCTGCAGAGGGGTTTTGAAAGGGTTTGCTGAAGCTTTCAGTGGAGCTTTCAGCTGCAGCTGGCTCTCCAGCTCCCTGAATTCTCTGTGGAGCAAGAGTCAGAGAGCACCAAAAGTCTCGGAGAGTTTAGGGCTGTTTGGGAGCTCGGTTTTGCCAACTGAGCGAAACAATGAGAATTTCCTTTCCTGAGGAATCCCAAATATTGCCACTTCATTCCAATTTTGTAATGAAAACACAATTGCAAGAATGCAGGGATGGAAACCTCAGGCTCGACCTCAGCTGGAGAAGGCAGTGCCCGGGTCGAGCGGGGCAGGCTGGGAGGGGGGGTGCCCTCAGTGTCCCCCCACAGGCTCTGAGGTTTGGATGTGACTCCTGCTTCTCTTCCCTCCCCCGTGCTCCGAGCAGGACCTGACACAGACGTCCAACAGCCTGGAGGAGGGGTCAGATGTCACTGCTTACTGGTGGGGAGAGTGGACCAAGTGGACAGCGTGCACCAGGACCTGTGGGGGAGGCGTCAAATCCCAGGAGAGGCACTGCCTGAGGCAGAGGTACAGCACCCACGGGCTGGGGAGGGGGGTCTGCAGCTGGCTGACCCAAAAGCTCATCACTCAGAGAGAAGCACTGATGGAAAGGTGGCTGGCAAAGCCTGCTTGGGCAGGAGGTGATTCCCTGAGCTTCGGGCATCCCTGCCAGGAGCACCAGCTGAGGGGTTCCTGCGCTGGCCCTGCGGTTCCTCCAACAGGGGTTAGTGCAGAGGGGCAGCAGACACAGACTGAGCCCGCTCTCAAGGCTTTGGGGCACAGCAGTGAGGACCCCCCTGGTGCAGGGCTGGTTGGGGACCCGCTGATTCCATCTGCTTTGTGCCTGGCTCTGCCCTCTCTGGGCGCTGTGGTTGCCAAAAGCCGCTTTGTAAACCTTGTCCCCAGGCCCTCATCCCATGATACCTCCTGGAATAGTTGATGATGCAGGGAACAAAGCCACAGAGACCTTTGCTGCCAGCTCCAGGGAGACGGATAGATCTCTGTGGCTCTGCTGTGTGCACACTGACCTTACAGAGGCAGAGAGTAAACATATTTAAACAAGGGAAAATGATTTCTGCCCCCCGTCTAACCATCATTTCCTCATTCAGAAGGAAGTCAGTGAGCGGGCTGGCTAATAAAACTTGCACTGGAACATCCAAAAGATACCAGCTCTGCAAAGTCCAAGTAAGGATATCCTTTGTCTTGTCGGGAACTCTCGGTGTGGAAAGTCATGTATGGCATTTCTGGGTCCCTTGGAGAGGGGACACCATTTGTCCTGTAGCTCTGTCACCCTGTTGCCCCTCCAAGCAACTGGGAGTTCTCTTCTTTGGTGCCTATCACCAGCGTCTGGGCTTTGAGCCTTTTGCCTCTGCTGGGGCCATAAAACCAGGAGAGTGGCTCTGGCACCATTTCCCAGGGGGTTCCTGCAGTGGGGGGAGGACGAGGAGGAGGAGGAGGATGTGGCCCTGGCTGGGGAAGGTGATGGAAACACTCCTTGCAGCTGGTGGTGATGTGCCAGAAACCTTTCCTGCACTTTGTTTCCGTCAGGATGTTAATGTGTCCCATTCTAGGAGTGCCCTGTGAACGGAAGGAGCTTCCGAGAGGAGCAGTGCTCATCATTTAACTCCCATGTGTATAATGGCAGAACGTATCAATGGAAACCTTTATATCCTGGTAACAAGACATTCTTTGTGTGTTTCATAATGCTCAGCCAAATATTTTGATAGTTGTGATGCTACTGCCCGCAGGAAGGCTCCTCCTCTGCTGTTTTAAAGTGGTTTTTTGGAGGCACAATCAGCTGTCCCCTGAGTTCAAAGGCTTGTTTGGCAGCTGCAGGGTAGCTTGAAAATGAAATAACGACATGAATTCATGTCTGTAGCCTGTGCTGGTCACAGCTCCCGGGGACCTGAGGCTGCAGGAGGATGTGAGAGCAGGGGGTGATGGGCTGTGCTGGCAGGGTCAGTCGGGCTCCCTCGGACAAGCGTCCTTTGAGCCGGGCCCTTTGCTGGCTGTGCTGCTTTCGGTGACATTTGTCTCTCCCACGCCCTCTGTGCGCTCTGTCAAATGTCACCGAGATGCAGCCGGTCACTTCGGTCATCTGGGGTGAGCGAGAACTGCAGAAACAACTTGGGACTCACAGACTGAGATTTTATTGAACTTTTAGGCACTGAACTCCCATCAAAATCAAGCACTAAACACAAGCCGTGGCCAAGCTTTAGAGCTACGGAGAACCCAGGACCCTTGTCCTGGGCAGGCTCCTGAGCTCTGGTTCTTCAGATTCACATTTGGGTGCCTAAAAACAGAGATGGGATCTACTGCAACTGTATTTTAGGGGTCCCTGTGCATACCTAAGAACAATTATCTTCATCAAATCACTTTCCCTCTGTACCAAGCCCCCGGCTCGCCAGCCTTGGCAGGGTCAGCGGGGTAGAACTTGGTCCACGAGCTATTTCTCCTTGGTGGCTTTTGTCCCCTTGAAGGTGACAATTTCCTTAAACACATTTGCTGTTCAAGCTGACTCACCAGAGATGTTGCAGGGAATTGTTTTGTGTTCGAGCCGGCGTTCGTGTGGCTCCTGGGGGATTTGCAGCAGAATGTTTTGACACTGATGCTGCCTTGCTTGGGCGTGCGGGCCAGGGGGTCTCTGGTTGCTCAGGAGTTGGTGGAGACAAACACTTGGCATCGGGTTTCGGGTGCAAATATGAGTTTGTCATTTGCTTCCTGTGGATGTTATAAAACGTGGGATTACTGTGCTGGTGGGTGCTGCCAGCCAGTTGTTTTCTGCAGAAAGCAAAGGGTGAATTAAGCCCATCTCGGGTGAATATTTCTGGAAAAGTTATAGATTATAAAAGGCTCTGAGTTGCTATGGTTTTGAATGGAGCCTTACATGCGTGTTTCCAACAATACAGCTGTTAATTCAACTCACGTTGCTCTCTGAACATGCATGATTTCGTGTGGTGCACATATCTCACACAGCAAGTCCTTGCTCAAAGCAGTGCTGCTGCCTCAGTGCCTGCCCTGGGCTGGTGCTGGCGATGCCCCTGGCATCCCTGGGGCATCTCTTCCTGCCAGGCTGTGCAAAGGCTGTCACACTGTCCAAGTGCCATCTCCTGTCTAGCCCGAAACACAAGAGATGGCAACTTCTGAACTCTCACTGCTCTGCAGTTGTGCTGCTGCTGTTGTTGTTTAGCTTGGCAGAGATTCACTGGCTTGGGTAGGATGAAAGTTGTGGTGTTTCTGCTGTTTTTGAATCTCTCTTTATATCCTTTCCCCTTAGATGACTATGTTCACATTTCTAGCAAGCCCTGTGACCTTCACTGCACCACTGTGGATGGCCAGAGACAGTTAATGGTTCAGGCCAGGGATGGAACATCCTGCAAATACACGGATTTCCGAGGGGTTTGCGTGTCTGGAAAATGTGAGGTTGTTAAACATTATAGCAAAAATATTGTTAGTAGCATTCAGAGAATCGCAGTGGGTGCGACGTTTGCCTGACCCTCAGCCCCCTGTCTGTGCGTTTTTTAGCCCATTGGCTGCGATGGCATTCTCTTTTCCACCCACACCTTGGATAAATGCGGAGTTTGCCAAGGAGATGGGAGCAGCTGCACCCACGTAACCGGCAGTTACCGGAAAGGAAATTCTCATCTTGGTAAGGCTTTGGGGACTGAGGGCTTTAGCTGAGAGGGCTGGGTTTAAAATGGACTCTTTTTTTTTTTTTGGTAAACTGCTTTCAGCTCTTACCAGCTGCCCAGCTTCAGTTTTCCCCACGTGTTCTATGCGTGTTAACGCCGCTTGTGAATCTGGGCAGAGAAGACCTTTTAAAAAAAGAAACAAACCAAACCAGGAAATTTGCGTGGTGCTTGTCAGAAACCAGAGGTCTCTGATGATGAGCGGTGCAAAAGGGTTATGCAAGAGGCTGGTATCTATTTTAGTCTTTTTTAGTTATTTAGCCAAAAACAGGACACTCATGACCCAGTAAAACTAGAAATAAACGATTTGTAATAACAGGAAGCAACAATATCTTGCAAGACCGGGATTTCAAAAATCAGTGTGATCTAAAGCAGCAGAACCTACATGTCCTAAATATAACAATCTAATTCAGGAGTTATGATTAATGCTCTCTGAGATGGAGCAAACTGCAGGAACTTCAGTGCTGTGAGAGGGCTTCTCCTGTCCCATCTCTTGCCTGGTGCTAAGTGAAGGGGAGTCATAGGAGCAACCAGCTGTCAGCTCCTGCTGGGGTTTTGGGAACGCTGGCTAACACAGGGATCAATACCGGACCACACAACAGCTTCTCTCGCTAATAAAACCATCTGCAGATGTATCTTCTTACACCAATTCAGATAAACAGGATATTTGTGCATGCAAGGATTGAATCCTTTCTCCCCTCGGATGTGTTTTTCCTCCATAAACCAGGACACAATTCGCACATTTTACTTTTCTATCCCTGATAAGCTCCTGTTTGCAGACCAAAACACGAAGGGTTGGGGTTTTTAAATCCATAGCTCATTAAAAATGTGGGTCCAGGCCAGCGTGTTTAATAGATTGCAGCTCTGCCTGAGGAGGGTTTTGCTCAGATCACTGGTTACAAAGATCCTTTCATTAATCCGTGGTTTCCCGTAGGCTATTCCCTGGTAACGCACATTCCCGCCGGAGCGAGGGATATCCAGATAGTGGAACGGAAAAAGTCTGCAGATGTTCTGGGTGTGTATAACCTCTTGGTGCTTCCCTAGGATGCATGCCTATGCCGGCTAATGCTTTTTCCAACGCGGAGCTGGATGTAGTTTTGTCATAGAATCACAGAATATCCTGAGTTGGAAGGGACCCACAAGGATCATCGAGTCCATTTGTTGCAGACATGAGCTAAATCCGTAGGCAACGTAAATCCAGCAGTGTTGTCCAAGCCAGGGTGTTGCTCCTCTTTGCCGTCTGAGCACCTGGGCTGTTTTTGTCAACATTTTGACTGCTTTAATGCAGAAAATGTTGGTGAAAATTATCGGGATTTCAGCAGAGTGTGACAGACGCCCTGGTGCTGGATCACAGATGGCCGAGTGACTTCACCTCTCTCATGATCCCCTTGACATTCCCTCGCTTGGGGGATGTGCAATGACAACAGCACCAAGGGGATGTGACCTACATGTGGCCTTGCTGGAGTGTTGGTGACCACACCACCCATCTCACGGGGGAGGTGACAGAGCCGCTCAGGGGCAGTGTGGAAAAATCCAGACTTGCCAAAGAGCAGCACGTTTGCTGCCTCAGAGGCTCGTGGCCTCTGAAAGGTGGCTGCCCCATCCCTGGAAGTGTTCAAGGCCAGGCTGGATGGGGTTTTGAGCAGCTTGGTCCAGTGGAAGGTATCCCTGGCCATGGCAGGAATGAGATGAGCTCTGAGGTCCCTTCCAGTGCAAACCATCCGAGGGTGATTCTGTGAATGAGAAAGGCTTGGTGTGGTGAACAGTTCCTGGGCTAGCTCGGGGTGACCTGTCTTGGGCCACTGCTGGCTCAGGGGGCATCAGCTCCCAAGGAGGCAGCTCCTGCCCTTGGCCACCTGCCAGTGCTCTCTGCAGAGCTGGGACTGTTCAATGTTCGTGCTGGGCTGGTGCCAAGAGGGCGACAGGAGCCAGGGGCGAGTGTGAGCCACATACCCAGGAGTTTGCAATGTGGAGGGACACGTGGCCCAGAACTCTGGGCACGTCCTCACGTGGTGCATGCTGCAAACAGGTGACCAGTGCATTGTCATGTAGGGGAATCTCTTGTTTTATTGCTGTGACACTCTGATTTTACCCCCTGAACGAACCAGGGGCAGCACCCAGAGCTTTTGCTCCTGCGTGTGATGGCACTGACTGTTCTCTCTCCTTTGAAGCTGTGGCTGATGAAGCCGGGTACTATTTCTTCAACGGGAACTACAAAGTTGACAGTCCAAAGAACTTCAACATTGCAGGCACGGTGTTCAAGTACCGCCGGCCCATGGATGTGTACGAGACCGGGATCGAGTACATTGTTGCCCAGGGACCCACGAATCAAGGGCTGAACATAATGGTGAGCTTGGACTGCTCGTGTTCTCAAGGCTGGGGGTGGTGGGAAAGAGAAAATCCACCTTGGATCGAGGAAGGGGCGAGCTTGGGAGCAGAGTCCTGCCATGGTTTCACATGAGGAGGGGAGTGGCTCTTTCCCAATTCCTTACCCAACCCTGTTTTACTTGTGTCAGTGCTCTTGGATTCAGGTAGGGCTCAGAGTGGTGAACGTGGGCTTGGTAACTCCTCTCTGCAGGGAGAAGATGCCTCAGGCACTGCGAGGGGATTTCTCTTCTACTCCTTGGCTTTTTTATCCAGGTTACCTGGCAGGAAAAGCAAAAATAAGAAACTGGGCCAGAGAGCTGAGACAAGTGCATAAAACTTAAACCCCAATTCTTTCTCGAAAGCAAACCATGTAAAACCAGGTATTTGGAGAAAAAGCCCTTAATTTTCTTCTGGGCAGCCAGCCAGAGCCCAACTCCTGACATCTTCCACGTAGCCCCAGGCTCCTCTGGAAGGGGAAGGGATGGTTGCTGGGGTGCTTAAAAAGTGTTAGACCACGATGAAGTTGTCTCAGCTGGGAGTGCCCAGCCCCAGTGGGAGGTAGGAGCTGCAGGGGAGGGTGTGCTCCTCATAAAGCCACAAAAAGTGGCTTTGCACGTGATGGTCAGCGACTTGTGAAGTGGCTCCCCCAAGCCTCTGGTCACTCAGTGGCCGAGGAGGAAGTGTGACCTGTGGCTCCTGAGCTGGGGTTAATCCCCGCAGCAGCACCGCCAAACAACCCTTGGAAAATGGTGCTGGGCTCCAGCAGGAAGAAGTTGGCGCTGTGAAGGAAAACAGACTGGAAATAGCAAAATAGGTGCTCCCCAAGTGTCAGGCCCGAGATGGATCCCATGCTTTGTGTGCCACAAATTCCCTGCACCCGCTAATAACTTCATTTCTTTCCTAGGTCTGGAATCAAAATGGCAAGAACCCATCCATCACGTTTGAGTACACTCTCCTGAGGAAGCCACACTCAAAAAATCTGCAGCCCATCTACTACACCTTCTCCGAGTCGGAGAGCGAAGAGAGCCGAGAGTTCGATGGAGACGTGCCATTGGGCTTTATCCAGCACAATGCAACCTATTTTGGGAAAATCTCCAGGGAAAGGATAGACTTGGAGAACCAGCTGTTTGGAAGGCAGGACACGGAGGAAGATTTAAACTTGAGCAAAGGTCAGGAAACCAATGAGGTCTATGAAAGAGCAGAAACAATTGACTGTGAGCCAAAACTGAAGGGCAAACTACCCCAAGGTAAGGAGGAGACTTGGGCCTCACTGTTCTGCTTCTCAGAGCTCTTGTTGAGAAACGCTCTGTTTCTACCTCTGGTGGTTCTGCTGGTTTGTGTTTTGGAAACCTCGGAAAGTTCTTTAAAACATCTCTGCTCACAAATCCTCTTTGCCCTTCAGATTCTGGTTTCTGGTGGGGGCGTCTGGGGGGTGGACACCGGGTGAGATCTCCCCGCTGGTGCCCTGCTGTGCTTTGCCTCATGCCAAGGACCGGAGGGAGCCCTGGGTGCACAAAATGCCCCGTCACAACATCTCCCTTCACCTCCCACCCCTCCAAAGCCCCCAGCAACTCCCTCCCATTCCCATTGGGCATCCCACCCCCAAAGTGCCTGGAGTGCTTTCCCAGCATGGCTGCATGGGCTGTGGGGCCAGGAGGGCACCTTCCTTTCACCTCTGCTATGGCTTTGGGCAGTGCTGGCGGGTGCTGAGCTCCCCTCTGGCCACACCACAGCGGGATAAGCCCCCCCCAAAGCTGCACACCCTTGAGAACCCCATGAGATTCCCCCTCCCCAGAAGCCAACCCCTGCCTCTCGCCCCCCGCGTGGCTGCTCAGGCTCCGGCGTGTCCCCGCTGCTCCGGGCTGCTTTTCCCTCCCAGCCTCGATGCATTTTGTGGTTGTCACTGTGGTTTCCCCCCTGTTGGCTCCAATCTAGATTCAAACGTAACCAGGTCTACTTACCAGACAGACCATGACGACAGAGACCTGGAGCCCAGGCTCACCTCCAGGGAATTCCTTCTGGAGAACGCCATCACGGACAAGCTGCTGGACAAGACCTCGGACTCCAAGGAGCTGGTGCTCAACATGACCATGAACAGCATTTTCGCCCAGGGAGACCCGATCAACTCAGTGGGGTCACCCATTGACAGCCTCTACGTGGACTACGAGGACACCGACGGCCTCGTGACCTACTCGGTCAACAGCACCTACATGGAGCTGAGCAACGGCAAAGGCACCAACACATCTGCAGAGACACCGTTTTCAAACGCCACCGTCACCGGGAGCAGCCCTCAAGGGAACAGAACCCACAAAGCAAGGTAGGAGACGTGCCTTTAATCACAGTAAATCCAATTTATTGCCGTTCTCGACCCGTAATAGCCCTATGCTCAATGCACGGTTTCCATTTCTTTGGAAGCAGGAGGTAAGTGGGGGTGGGACGGTGAAAACTCTCTGTTGGGAGTTAATTTGGAAGGCAGGGCCAGAGGTTTGGGAGCAGAAAGTCAAGAGAGCATTTAAGCAAGAGGAAAACTCAATGTTCCCCTCTATGGGCACGTTGGGAAGTCCATGCTGATGTTTGTCAGCTGGGGCCTTGCTCTCTGCTGTCACAGTTTCTTGTCAGAGCCATGGCCACAAAGAAGCCTCTTCCTTCTGCCTTCTCTTGACGTCCTGCTCCCATTCCCCAGCCCCTTCCTCCGAGTTCTGATGCAGCAGAAGTTGGTCCTGACCCCTTTTCACCCACCCTGTTGAGTGCCACCCACGATCCTCCTCACTTGGGATGGCAGGAATTTGCTTCCAGCAGCTCCCAGGCGTGGCCCTGCCCAGGAGCTGCTGGAGAGGCAGAGCAGGACACTGGGAGCTCCACTGTAGGTCCTGCAGGAACAGCCTGGGTTTGTTGCCTCAGCAGCTGCAGAAGCAGCGCAGGGAGTCACGGCTTGGGCAGGAATATCCAAAGTTCTGCAGTAGCAGCTCAGTGATTGATACTGGGACCATCACTTCAGGGCTCCTTTAAATGGCCGGTTTGAGTGGGAGTGGGGAGGTAAAGAAAGGCTTCATGCAGATTCAGCAGCAGGTTTTGTTCTGGGGGAGGATGGAAGGAGGCCTTGGGATAGTGCTGATCCCCGAGCCTGTATCTATCAGCTTTTGAGATGTCCCAGGGCTCTCTGGGGAGCAGCCTTGATTGCCAGCCCACAACTCATTCCCAGCGTGGGCACGTGGGGACTGAGATGGGGCCAGTGCTCAGAGCAGCAATTACAGAATCACGGAATTAACCAGGTTGGAAAAGACCTTTGAGATCATCAAGTCCAACCTATGACCTAACCTAACACCTCCTCATCAACCAAACCACGGCACTGAGGGCCACGTCCAGTCTTTTTTCAAACCTGTCCAGGGACGGTGACTCCACTACCTCCCTGGGCAGATGATTCCAGTGCCCAATCACTCTTTCAGTGAAGAATTTTATCCTGATGTCTAGCCTAAAATTTAGCCCTCCAATTAGCCCTCCCTCATGGTCAGCCACACACGAGAGCACCCCCTGGGCAGCTTGAGCTGACACTGGGGCCTTGGGAGTACCCAGGTCCCAGAGCCAGGCTGTGGATTTAGGTCCCACTGTGCACCCCCACGACACCCCAGCCTCCTGTCAGCCTCCTCCTGGATCTGTAAAACGTGGGATAAGGTGCTGAGCTTGAGGAAATGCAAAGCCTTGAGCAGACGCTCTCTCTGGTTAGAGTCAGCTGGATTTACCCACAACTGCCACTACGTTATTCTAAAGACACTCATGCTAAAGAAAATGGCCATGCAGCCAAATGGATCAACAAACTCCTCAATGATAAGAACATGAAAACGTTGCCAAGGGCTTGAATCTATCATCTCTCCTCGTGGCTTGGCTCGGGAGTGCTGCCTTCAGCTGCCAAAGCAAGCATTTCGTCCGTCCTCTGATGGAGGGCAGCTCCTTCAGCTCCCCTTACCCTGCCCTGGGGCAAGGAAGGGACTGCCCTGCCCCTTGGGGCTCCCCTGGGCCCCATCACACTCCCTGTGTCCCCCTCAGCTGCCACCCTGTACCCCAAAGCTCTACCCCAGCACCTGTGAAGTGGGGGCAGTGCTTTCCTACCTCCTGGGAATACAGGGAGCTTTAGACCTCGGAGCAGCTTGGCTCTTATGGGACAATCACAAAATACTCTTTTTGGTGGCTCCAGTGCAGCTCTTTTGGATGCCTAAAAGCTCCTTGCAGTGTCCCTGGCTGCCCATCTACGGATAACAGTGATTTAAACCCCTTCAGGAATGTCACCCAGCACTGGCATCCTTTTCCACCTGTGCTTCCCTTGGTTCTACAGTGTCCCCTCTTCTTGGCTCCCCGCTCTCTCTGGAACAAAATACAAACTTTTCAGATCAGGACATTGATATCCAAACTAGTTTTGCACCAGCCAAAAGGCTGAGAGATGCTCAGATCCCTTCTGGCTCCATCCTTTGCTGGTGGGGGGCTGAAAGGCCAGCGCAGGCAGACTGGGGGCAGCTGGGGTGCCTCTGTTTGGAGACAAAAAAAGAGAGAGGAAGAAGGCGACAGAACAGCTTGCATCCGACTTCCAGAGGGTGGGGTGGGATGTGTCAGGACAGCCTGGTTGTCCCCAGGCCTTTATTGCTTCCCCCAACTTTTAATTTATTTCCTCAAGCCCACTTGCAGTGGTAACACTGATCACTGATCTGTATCTCCTGGGTGGGAATGAGGGATGAGGAGCTCCAGCTCAGCCCCCCGAGGTCAGGATTAACGCTCCTGCTGGCAGCAGCACAGTGGGATAAAGCCCATGCTGAGAGTGGGATGTGGGGTTTGGTGTGTCATGGGCTGGAGCTCTGGGGGCTGGAATTGTCCCACCAGGAGGGAGGGAGCTGGAGGCGACAGCCAGAACTGTGCTGGAGGAAACAGGGATGGGACACAAGGAAAATCTCTTGTCCTGGTGTGGGGCAGGGTGAGGGATTCCCAGCCCTGGGAAAGGGCAAGGCCCTGTGGGCCCAGTGTGTTATTGGGATCAGCCTAGTTCAGGGGGCAGCAGCTTGGACTTGAGACCTCCCAAATCCTTCCCAAGATCCGTTTGGGATGGATTGTGGCTTTTTGCTCATTTTCATTCCCTGTCAGTGAACAAGCAAGGGAAGCTCAGCTCTCTGGAGCCGGTCTGTCCATGTGGGACAGTGCTGGTTAGAGGTGGAGGAGTTTATTTCTTGCTGAACTGTTGGAGTGTGGGTGGAGGCACCCAGTTACAGAGCACCTTGCACCAGCGTGGGCTGTCCTGTTTCCTCTCTGGAAACAAATCCAGCTGGGACGGATGGATGGATGGGTGGCTCTTGCGCTGCTTTTCCTCTCCTGGAGCAGCTAAAAACCTTTCTGGGGTGTGCTGGGACAGATCCAGGCACCCTCCATCCTCCATCCCAGTGTGCAGCCAGGGCTGAGCCTGCAACAGGAGCCACGAGTTTGCCCCTTTGCTTAGAAATAAAAAGTGAAATAAAACACAGCAGTGGGAGCCAGGGACTGGGGATGTTGGTCTGTGGTGTTTGTGTGCATTTTTCAGGGTTATTCCTCTACTATGGGAACTGTTTTGGGAAAAGGGGCAGCCCAGACCTCAGTTAGGGGTGGGGGACTGGTGCTAATTTTTGGTGCTGTTTCTTGCTTGAAAAGCAGATGAAAAGCTCAGGCAGGGAAGCAAATGCGTGACTTTATTATTTAGCTCATAATAAGGAGGAAAAAGTAAAACAGAAGAGAAAATGCCCCCGGTTTTGTAGGACAATGGGCTGCATTTAGAGGAGAACAAAGTGACAGTTTTGTCTTTGCTGGAAATGAGCTGAATGCTGCCCTGTGCCCAAATGTCTGATTCCTCTGGAAAGATCTTGTCCCTGGGACCTTGTTATGCATAGAAGCTCTTTATTTAGGATCACATACATTAAAGGGACACTGTTGAAAGATTTACTGTCCTCAGATGTGGGATGAAGCTTATTTCGAAGATTTTCTCCTTTTCAAGGGAGAGGAGTCCTGGTCACAGGATAATTTGGTGTTAACTTTCGTGCCTTGGAGAGCAGGGGATAGACTGGAGGATCTGGGTAATATTTCCAGGCAAATTAAAGTACAAAAAGCAGATGTTGGCAATGTTTTAACAACAATTGTCATTTGTGAGCCCTCTCCTGGCTGGGTGGCAGCTGGTGGCGCACGGCAGGGATCAGGAGCTGGTGTGGGTCCCCAGGCAGAGCTGCTGTGGCAGATGAAACACTATTTCACTATTTATAGTGAGCTGAGGTTGCTATTTTTCCACCAAAAAAAAAAAAAAAAAAAAAAAAAAAAAAAAAAAAAAAAAAAAAAAAAAAAAAAAAAAAAAATAGTCACATTCATTTCGGTTCCATTTCAAGCGCAGGAAGCGACCATTTGCCAAACTGACAGAGGCAAAATCAAAAGGGAAAATGAGATTGTTGTTGTTTTCAATCCTTCTGGAGGCTCAGTGCTGGCGGTGGAAGGAGGGTGGGTCGGAAAGGAAACGGCTGGATTCTCAACAGTGTCCTTTTAAAGGTTGATTTGATAGGCTGGACCTCAACTTTTTCTTACAAACAACTAAATAAGGCAATTTCAGAGCTTCTGCTGCCTAGAAATCATACAAGCTGCATATCCTGCCAGGCCAGAGACAACTGGATGTGAGGATACAACCTTGTGCACTATTCCAGTGTAGCTGTTTCAAGGGTTTGGACAAAGGTATGAGAACAGAACCGAAGCCTTTTGTTGTAAAGGTGCAGTATCCCTGAGGCGTGACCCCCTCCCAGCACGGGGAGCAGCTGCAATTCCTGCTTGGATAAACGCTTTTTCTCACACCAGGCTGACTCTGTCACTCCTCTCCCCGTGGCATTTTGTGTTTGAGCACAGCGTGGGTCTGAGAGATGCAAATTCCCCACCCGACATCAGGCGAAATAAATCAGACCGAAACCAGAGCGGTAAAAGCAGCGGGCTCTGAGGGGCGAGCTCAGGAGCTCCGGTGCCACGTGCTGGCCTTTGGAGATTGGAGCAGCCAAAATCTCTGCTGCACTGAGCAGCACGAGTGGGTTTGCCCAGCCCTGGAGACACAGGGGAGGAGATACTGCACCTTTAGTCACTGTGTGCCGAGGGCCAGGTGTATTTGAGCAGAAAATGCAAACTTTGTTAAATTCTGAACTGTTTCTACTTGTGGGTATTTTTATCCCATTCTCTCTATTTCTAGACAGTGGAAGCTCTGCCTCTAACCGGGCTGGGGATTCTACTTGGGGCTCAGGACAGGTATGTTGTGAAACTAAAAAAAATTAAAAATTGATTCAAACAAACGAACCTCCCAAAAAATCAGAACAACCAAACCCAACCAAAGCCAAACCAAGCACATCCCCTCCCAAACCCGAACCCAACCGAACTGCAGCCAGATGTGTGTGTCTGTCGTGGGCTGTCACCGCTCGCCTTGTAAATGCCTTTTTTTTGTTTTGTTTTGTTTTGTTTCTTTCTTTTCTTTTCTTCTTTTTTTTTTTCTTTTTTTTTTCTGTTTGCTTATCGCTAGAAACAGATTGAAGTTGTTAAGAAAGGGCCAAGGTGTGAGTGCTGCTGACATGTACAGGTGGAAGCTTTCCTCCCATGAACCCTGCAGCTCTACATGCACCACAGGTAGTTATAAGAAGCAGCCAAATTCTGCACAGCCTGCTGAAATCACCCGGTGTGTGAGTCCGTTTTATGTCTGTCAGGGATGGGAAGGACCTGCTGGTGTTTAGGGGATCTCGTGATCTCTGCTCTAGCACGACCCCAGCTCTGCTGTGCCCGGGGGCAAAGGTGGGGAGAGGAGCTGGGGGCTGAGCATGCAAAGCCCACCGAGCCCTCAGGTGTGCTGAGGCCCAGGAGTTGGTGCCCAGCGTGTCCATCATCCCTCAAAACACCCTCCCTTTGGGAAGCTCTGAGCGCTGCCTTCCCTTCCCATCACTTTGTGTCCCCAGGATCCCCAAAGCTGTGCTGAGCCTCCTTTTTTTTCCCCCTTCCTCACCTTTTTGACAGCTTCAAGGGGTTTGAACAGCTCAGCTGCTTCCCTGCAGAGGGAAATTTTGAAGATTGTTCAGCTCTGGCAGGAAACACAATAGCATTTGGCTTTTTGATTGTGTTTTGTTTCTCCCACTCCTTCTACCCTGGAGCCTGAGCTCGGCTGCGAGGGTGTAAATCTGGAACAGTGACAGAGACGCCAGGGATATCGAAACTGAGCCTCTATTCTTCAGGCAGAAATTCCCTCTTTTTGCAGAAATTCCTCCCTTTTTGCCCCCTGAGAAGCTTCAAGGCACCTGATCTCCTCCCTCACCCCTTGGTTAGGGGGTCCTGGCCCCCGCCCATCCCTTGGGATGAATCCGGCGTGTGGGTCATGCACTTCTCTGTGCTGCCCCTGAAATTATCCAGATCCTGCAGTGCTTCTGGAATTAAAAAGAAGGAAAGGAGGGGGAGAGAGGAGTTCACAATCTCAGGGACATCTCTTAAAAGATCAAATGCCAGGATTTTATGTTTTAAGCATTTGCTCTTGTCCAGCAGCCCCATGCCTGCAGCCGGAGCTTTGCGAGCCGCCCCTGTCCCCAAGATCCCGTCATCCACATGTTCTGGGACATTTTTGACTTCTTTGATCCCCTCTGAACAAATTTCTCCCTTGGCTGGGCCAGCCTGCTCTGCCCCGGTTTGCAGCAAGCCGGGAGAGGTTTAACTCAAATTTCTCCTTCCCCACTGCCTTTTCTCACTGACATATCGCAGAGAGGCACGGCCATGTCAAGAGCTGTAGATCTTTTTTTAGTTTCATGTAAACCATATGTTCCCCAGAGCTGCAATTCTTGTTACCTGCAGCCAGAGCAGCCTCCTGGTCCCCAGCCAGGTCCCAGAATGGACTTCCCAACATTTACTCTGGCACGGGAGGCTGCGGGGGAAAAGGTCTCGCTCTGACGGCACCGGCTGCCGCTGCCTTGGAGGGGGAGCAGGAGGGGCAGGGCCTTCCTTGCCAAACCTCCAGGATCCCTGCCTTGGCCCAGAGTTCTGGATGCACCTGGGGAGCACCTGGTGCACAGGGGGTGTAAAGCACAGGGAGAGAGGGGAGATGGAGGGGGTTGGGGGCCGTTTGCTGTCGCCTCCACCCACAAGCCTGGCAGGGTGGGAGCTGCCGAGCAGACTCGTGGCCCTGAGTATTTCCTATAAAAATGAGTTAGTCATATATTGGTTTTGGTGGCAAGCCCTGGCAGGGGTGGCCATGCCCTCCTCTGAGCTGGCCAAACTCAACCACGCTGCTCAGATTGGCCACTGTGATCCTCCCCTCCCAGCAGCACCCATCCCGCGGGACAGAAAGCCCAGCTCGCCGCTTTCCACGGGGAGGAAGTTTTGAGAAACGCAGCTAAAACCAGAAAAACAACAACAAAAAGAAGGAGTTTGGATGTCCAACTCACCAAGCGTCCTGCTGTGTGTGTGTGTTCTCTCCGACCCCAGGAGTGATGTCCACATATGCGATGTGTGTTCGCTATGATGGGATCGAGGTGGACGATACGTACTGTGATGCCATGACCCGGCCCGAGCCCATCCATGAGTTCTGTGCTGGGAGAGAGTGCCAGCCAAGGTACCGCCTGCACAGGGCGCTCCTGGAGTCTCTGTGCTTTCTCTGCGCTGGATGTCTTCGGGGGAGGGTTGGCGTGGATTTGGGGGGCAGCAGGGATGGCCCGTAGCACCCCCATCCCTCCTCCCTTCTGTCCAAGCTCTGTTGGGATGCAGCGAGAATTTCCTCCTGAGTGCTTCAGCTCAAGCTGCCAGGTTAAAACTTCCATAAATCCTGGCAGAGTTGGCACCTGGGGCTCCCAGCAAGTCCGGCTTCGAGCAGTGCAGGATCATCCTGCCCTGCCTGGCACGTGGAGAACGTGTGAGTGAATTGGGTGGAGGGGCTGGGCTTGCAAACTGTGCCACAAATCCAGCCCCGTGTTCCCTTCAGCATCCCAAACATCACTGAGGTTTGCTTGTGCTGGGGCAAGAGCTGGTGCAGAGGAGAACTTGTGCTGGAAGGCTTTTGGAAAGTTTTCCTTCTGATGTGGCTCTTAATCCAAACAGTGACCACAGTCTGGAGCCAGGCTGTCCGGAGCCAGGCTGTCCAGCTCTGGACAACTCCACTGCTGCTGTGGAGGTTGGAGATTTGCAGGTCACAGAGGGTTTGGCAGGACAGATCCCTGCCTGGCAGAGAGAGGGGATTGTCCCGCTCTGGTCTGCGCTGGAGCAGCCTCTCCTCGAGTCCTGTGTGAAGTTTTGGGTGCCACCATACAAGAAGGCTGTGAAGGTGGTGAAGGGTGCAGAGGGGCCATACAAGGAGCAGCCGAGGTCACTGGGCTTTGTTCAGCCTGGAGAAGGCTGAGGAGAGACCTCATTGCACCCTACAAGTTCCTCACAAGGGGACATGGAGAGGCAGCATTGATCTCTTCTCTCCAGTGACCAATGTCAGGACCCAGGGAATGGCTGGGGCTATGTCAGGGGAGGTTTAGGGTGGATATCAGGGAAAGGTTCTTCCCCCAGAGGGTGCTGGGGCACTGCCCAGGCTCTCCAGGGAATGGGCACGGCCCCGAGGCTGCCAGAGCTCCAGGGGCGTTTGGACAGTGCTGCCAGGGATGCCCAGGGTGGGATTGTTGGGGTGTCTGTGCAGGGCCAAAAGCTGGACTGGATGATCCTTGTGGGTCCCTTCCACCTCAGGATATTCTGTTCCATGACTGTGATGGTGTCTGACCATGGGAGGAGTAAAGGGAGGAGTAAATCCAGGGATCCGAGCCCTGGAATGGTGTGAACGGGGCAAAGCAAGAGCACAGTGACACCAGGGACCAGGGGTGGCTCCTGGAGAGTGCTCGGGTGGCTGTGAAGGAGGACAGGCAGGAAAGCACAGGGAGCAGAAGATCTCCTGGGAACTCTCATGTCAGGGCTGAGAGCCAGAGCAGGCTGCAGCTGAGGCAAGAGGAGCGTGGGGAGGTGAACGGTGCTGCTGCAGGGAATGAACCCACCCTGGGCATCACGGGGACTGGAATCTCTGGTGGTTGTAATCTCTTAGAACAAGCATTGGGGCACTTCCCGTGCTTAGATTGTCCCACTAGGCTGTCCTAAAGCTGTCCCTTCTTATGGCTGTGCTGTTCAGCTCCAGGGGCTTGCACTGTGAGGGAGAGGAGCTGCTCTGTGATTTACCAGTGACTGCAAGTGGGCAGCACTGGGAACTCGAACGGGGCAGCCACCAGGTTCCCCAGTACTTGGGCAGACAGGAAGATGCTTGGGCTGGCAACGCTTTCCTAAGAGAAAATGTTAATTTTGCGTGATCTGGATGGGGAAGACCTTTGTTTCATCTCCCTTCTGAGCTTAGGTGACACCTCTAAATGTGACATCTCCAAACGTGTGACATGTCCCTAGGGCTGCTTGTTGTGCCTGGAGCCCCACATGGGGTGTGAGGCCTGGGGGCAGCCAGGGCTGGGGCTCTTCTGCTCGGAGAACAGCAGCAGTGGGGACCTGGGGGTTGTCCACATCCAGAGGAGCTGGGAATTCTGATCCATTCAGATTTTCAGCTCGTTCTTGAATTGCTATGATGTTGCTGTACCCTAAAAAACATGACCTTTAATGACGTTTTTCCTTGGACTGCAAGCTGCTCCTCTCTTGTCAGGACAGAGGTGGCAGGGGACAGCAAAGGACAGGCAGTGCTCGGAGCAGATCCCAGCTCTTGCAGCCTGTCACACGCGCTTAGCAGAGCCAGACTGATGGTGGCACACGAGCGTGTGTCCCACCGGGGCTCGGGCAGCTCTGTGACATTATCGCTGGCATCTGCAGGGTGATGGATGCTGTGTCCTCTCCGTACTTCAGCTGAGCAGGCAAAAAGGAGAGGTCAAACACGGGCAAAAAGCCTGACGGAGGAATGCGCTGGCAGAGCCCGCGGTGACAAGCGCTCTCTTGTCACCGAGGACACTGGACCAGGCCCTGCTGTGCCACCCTTCCTCCTGACAAGCTGGTTTCAGCTTCAGGCATGAGCTGGGGTCTGCGGGGTGAGCCCAACATATGGCGATGCTTCCCATCCCTCGGGAAAAGCTCTCGTCTGTTGGCAGCTCACTCACTGCAGCATCTCCCTGCAGCCAGGCGCAGGCAGGGTTTTCAGAGAATCACAGAATGAACTGGGTTGGAAAAGGCCTTTGAGATCATCGAGTCCAACCTAGGACCTAACCTAACACGTCCTCATCAACCAAACCACGGCACTGAGGGCCACGTCCAGTCTTTTTTCAAACCTGTCCAGGGACGGTGACTCCACCACCTCCCTGGGCAGATGATTCCAGTGCCCAATCACTCTTTCAGTGAAGAATTTCTTCCTGATGTCTAACCTAAACTTCCCCTGGCACAGCTTAAGACTGTGTCCTCTTGTTCTGTCAGTGGTTGCCTGGCAGAAGAGACCGACCCCTGCCTGGCAACAGCCACCTTGCAAGTTGTTGTAGAGAGTGATAAGGTCACCTCTGAGTCTCCTTTTTTCCAGGCTAAACAGCCCCAGCTCCCTCAGCCATTCTTGTGTTCTAAGCCCTCCATCAGCCTTGTTGCCCTTCTCTGGATGTGTTTGAGCATCCCAACATCCTTCCTAAGCTGAGGGGCCCAGAACTGGACACAGCACTCAAGGTGCAGCCTCACCAGTGCCGAGTACAGGGGAAGAATGACTTCCCTGGTCCTGCTGGCCACACTCTTTCTGATCCAGGCCAGGTGCCATTGACCTTCTTGGCCACCTGGGCACAGCTGGCTCACGTTGGGTCAGCTGTCAACCAGTACCCCCAGGTGCCTGGGCACCGTCCAGCCACTCTGCCCCCAGCCTGTAGCGCTGCAGGGGTTGTTGTGGCCGAAGCGCAGGACCCGGCGCTTCCCCGTGGGATGCTCCAGCCGGGTGATGGCCTCTGTTCCCTGCGCAGGTGGGAGACGAGCAGCTGGAGCGAGTGCTCCCGGACCTGCGGGGAGGGGTACCAGTTCCGCATCGTGCGCTGCTGGAAGATGATCTCGCCGGGCTTCGACAGCTCCGTGTACAGCGACCTGTGCGAGTCCGCCGACATCGCCCGGCCCGACGAGCGCAAGGTCTGCAAGAACCCGGCCTGCGGGCCCCAGTGGGAGATGTCCGAGTGGTCTGAGGTGAGTCCTGCTGGCCGGGCAGCGCTGAGGGTCAGCACCTGTGCCTGGGCTTCTCTCCCTTTTCCAATTTATCCTCATCCTTAGCCATCCATAGCCATTGGCCTGTCAGGGCACACTGATTGCAGTCACTGCACGTGGATCAATGTGCATCAGTATTTTTCCCTCTAAAATGAAGCCCTGGCTCCTGTTTAGGATGGAAGGCCACTGCCATTGGTCACTCATAGGTAGGGCAGGAGCTCAGATCCTCCCATCTCAACTTCCTTGGCAGCCTCTTCAAACCCAGCGTGCCGGGAAGGTGATCCCAACTCACACAGGAATTACAACCCTACAAATGTCCCTTCCTCACCTCCAATTCCTCTGCACCACGTGCAGAATGAAACCTTTTCCTAGCTGTGCCTTAAGCCAGTCCCCGAAGCCACTGGGAGATGGTTTGAGGAGGCACAGTCCTGCCCCTGTTCCAGCTCATTGGTTTGTTGGGGAAAACCTGCAGAAAGGGTTTGTGCCTCTGAATCCCTTTCCAGGCACGGACAGTGCTCCAGCACATCCCTGACAAACACAAACCCATGGAAACAACCAATCCAGTGCTGCTTCCTCAGGGTGCCTCTTCCCAAATCAAGCACAGGCCTCATCTAAGCAAGAGCAGATGAGCTCTGAGCCGAGCCGTCCGTGGGTGCCAACCTGCCCCATGGTTTGCATCACGAGGAATATGACTGTTCCTCCTGGGAAGCTCCCAAAAACTCTTCTTAGTCATAATTTAAATGTCTCCATTCCCCTGCAAGCTGGTGTGCATCATTTCCCTGGAGCTGACGGAGGGGCTGGTGCATTCCCTGGTGGTGCAGGATGTTTTGACTTTCCCAGCTGGTAGAGAGGAGCTCCCTGAGCACGTGCTGGAGCATTATTTTGTCCGGCCTAGCAAGCTGGAGTGGTTTATTTTACAGAAATCTGTATTCTCCTCCAGCATTTGTCAGGGACAGATTGCTTGAGACAGTGCTGGAGTGGATTGTTCTTAGCCAGCAGCAAAGCTAATCTCCTTTGGATCCCATCAGAGGTGGGCTGCCAAGTTGGCTGGGGAAATAGGCATTAAAAAAAGCACATTTCAGGGCTCTGAGGATTAACATCTCGGCACGGTGCGTCTGGGCCCTGTGCTGTTGACACTTTTCCCTGCTTTACGTTATGCACGGAGCAAATGTAATGTGTGTGTGAGACTGTAGTAACTCAAATCCAGTTCTAAATAATGTCACTGGGCTGCGCGGTGCCAAATTTATCCACAGCATCAAGATCTCAGTTGTGTAGCTGGGGGGGATGAAACATTCTCCGAAGAGGTGGAAAGGAGCTGGCTTTTCCTGGGAAGGAGGCGAGGGAGATCTCACCCTGTCTCTAAGTGACAGCTAAAACTGCTCAGCTCCGAGCAGGCGTTCCTGGAGTTTCCATCCTCTGGCATCACCCGTCGGAGAGCGCAGCACCCGGGCAGGATGCAGCCCTCCTGCACCTCCAGCTGTTCTGGGGGTTTGGGCAAGAGTCATTTGTGCTTTTTCAGGGGGTGCTTTTAGAGTTTTATGTTAAAATGTGCAAAAAACCAGCCCCGAAGCCAGCAGCTCGCAGCTGCCGCTGTGCCGGGAGCCCTGGCTGACCCTGTCCTGTCCCCTCTGGGCTGACCCTGTCCCCTGTCCCCTCCTGGCCGACACTGTCCCCTGTCCCCTCTGGGCTGACCCTGTCCCCTGTCCCCTCCCGGCAGTGCTCGGCCCGCTGCGGGGAGCGGAGCGTGGTGACCAGGGACATCCGCTGCTCGGAGGAGGAGAAGCTCTGCGATGCCAGCGCCCGGCCCCTGGCCGAGAAGAACTGCACGGGGCCACCGTGTGACCGGCAGTGGACAGTGTCCGACTGGGGACCGGTGAGACCCCGCGGTGGCCGCAGGAGTGGCCATCGTGCCCCACCACAGGCTGGCTTGTCCCTGGCACGGGGGGGTTTTGGGGTCGGGCTCATCATCCCAGGCAGCTCCCAGCTCCCACGAACCTGCAGGCAGCCTGTGCTGGGAGCTGACCTCCGAATAATTCCACTGCTTTGGCTCTCCCCGTGTCACCTCTGCCAGAACAGTCACCCTGACTGGCCACCCTGGGGGTGATCCAGCATCCCAATGGATCCTGTTGCTTCCCCCTGGGCTCTCCTTGAGGCTCCTGCCCTGTGGGGGGATGCGGTGCAGGAGGGGTTAAACCCTGAGAGACCTGGCTCAGGGCCTTAGTGGGTGTCAAAATGCTCTTGTCTGTCTGCTGCACAGCATTCCTTGGCAATGCTGATGCTCCATGCCCAGAAATTGAACCTGTTAACTCTTTTCCCTCTTTTTATTTTCCCCTTTCTCTTTTCCCTTTTCCCCCTTTTCCTTTTCTCTTTTCTCCTTTCCTCCCTCTCCCTATTTTTCTTTCCTCCTTATTTTCTATTCTCTTTTGCTCTCCCCCCTTTTTTTTTCCTCCCCCCCGGCTTTTTCCCTTCCTGCACAATTCTGCTCCAGAGACCCCCTCCATCCCAAGCTATTTTTACCCAGGTTTTGATACATTCACATCAGCTAAAAATAAGTAGTTTCCATGGCAGCAGCAGTGCTAGGAAACACCGAGAGCCTCTGCAGGAGCGGCCGCGGAAGCGCCCGGGAGCACCGGCTGCTCGGGGCACTGGGGGCTGAATATTTGCAGCCACTTCCTTGGTCCCCTTGGCCTCTCTGGGAGCCACCCCGGGGTTCCCTGCTCGTGGTGCTTCCCCTTTTGCCTGCCCTGAGAGATGCTGGGTTTTGGGGCTGTGGCCCTGGCACAGGTTGCCCAGAGAAATTGTGGGTGTCCCATCCCTGGAAGTGTCCAAGGCCAGGTTGGACGGGGCTTGGAGCAACCTGGGACAGTGGAAGGTGTCCCTGCCCATGGCAGGGAGTTGGAATAAGGCGATTTTTAAGGTCCCTTCCAACCCAAACCATTCTGTGATGCCACGGCGATGGAATCTGTTGGCTGCGGGAAGAATCCGCCGAGCTTCCCCGTGGCTGTTTTAACGCGACCCCCAAAAATCCCCCCGAAATCTGGGCGAGGCAGGTGCGGGGAGGCAGCAGAGCCCTGCGGGGGCTCTGTCCCCGCTGTGGGACGGGTCAGGGCTGGCTCCCCGGTGCCTCCCCGCCGCTGAGTGCCCGCTGTGGTTGCAGTGCAGCGGCGGCTGCGGGCAGGGCAGGATGATCCGGCACGTGTACTGCAAAACCAGCGACGGGCGCGTGGTGCCCGAGTCCCAGTGCAACCTGGACACCAAGCCCCTGGCCATCCACCCCTGCGGGGACAAGAACTGCCCCTCGCACTGGCTGGCGCAGGACTGGGAGCGGGTAAGTGCAGCCCCCGTGGCTCGGGGTGCCCTCAGCGGGGTCGGGCTGGGGCGTGCAGCTCTCAGCCGGCCCTGCTCGCGACCCCGCAGTGCAACACGACGTGCGGCCGGGGCGTGAAGAAGAGGATCGTGCTCTGCCTGGAGATTGTCAATGGCAAGATCAAGACCCGCAACCCCGCCGACTGTGACGTGGCCAAGAAGCCCGTGGAGGAGAGCACGTGCTTCGAGCGGCCCTGCTTCAAGTGGTACACGACCCCCTGGTCCGAGGTGAGCGGGCAGGGAGCCCCAGGGGCGTGGTGCCCCGTCCCTTTGTACCAAGGGTCAGGCTGCCCACAGAATCCCCCGGGAGACGGGTGAATCTCTGCAGGGCCTGGCCCCTGAGGGAGCACCCCGGGGGTTTTGGCTGCACTGGCAGCTCGGGGCGGAGATCCTGCCCTGCCGTGGTGCTGCTGGGACTGGCTGTGCCCAGGGAGAACAGGATTGGGGCGTTTGGGGCCAGCTGTAGCTTTATCTTTTTCTGTATTTTTTCCCCGGTGCCACTGTTGGGAGTGTGGCTGGAGGTGTGCGTGGAGCCCACAGCGTGGCTGCCTGGGGGATGCAGAATTCGGGGATGCTGTGAGAGCACAGGTTGCCCCAGCACCCTGCACAACCCAAAAGACAGCTGGGGTTCGGTGGCCAAGGGGCCAAGCCCAGCCAGCGCGGGCTTCCTGCAAGCCATGCCGGATGCGGCCTCCCTGATCTGAGCTCCAGGAGCCTCGTTCTGTTTAGTCTTGCAAACCATCCCCACAGGCTGTAATTATCCAAAGCAGCCCTGCTGTAATCCCAGCTCCACGAGGCATCCAAAGGGCAGCAGGCAGCGGGGGCTGGGCCCAGCAGCAGCTCCACAAACCCGCGGTGGATGCACAGAGACACCACAACCCCACTCCGGGGGTGCTCTGGGGGTCCCATGGCCACCCTGGTCCTACAGAGCATCACCTGGGCTAGGCCAGCTCGTTTGGGGTCCCTTGTGAAGGGCAGCAGGAGGAGGGAGGATGTCAGTGCCAGGGCATGGGACCAGACCCACCTATCCCTGGGCAGAAGCTGATGGTGCTGGCAGCAAAGACAGAGCACGGGGACAGCGGTGTGGCGCTGAGATGTGACATTCAGCCAGGGGACGAGTTCTCCTCCCGCCCTAACACCTCCAGCAAGCAGGTTCTGGCTCAGGACAGCCAGGCATGGCAGGGTCTTGCCTCACCCTCTCTCTCTGTCCCCCCAGTGCACAAAAACCTGTGGGATCGGCGTGAGGATGCGGGACGTGAAGTGCTACCAAGGCAAGGACATCGTGCGGGGCTGTGACCCGCTGGTGAAGCCGGTGGGCAAACAGACCTGTGACCTGCAGCCCTGCCCCACGGAGCCCCCAGGTGAGCCCCACGGCCTTGATTTTTGGTGGATCCCTCCACCACCAGCATCTTATCTCCCACTGCCCCCATTTGAATAATCATCCCAGGGAGGATGTAGGGGGACAGCTCTGTGCCCAAGTGATGGTGGGCTGTGCAGTGGCTGTTTCTGGAGATAAATCAAGGGCAGAGCTCAGAAGAAGCATGCTTTGACCTGAAGATAAAAGGGGCCTTTGCAGCGCTGATTTGGGTGCTGCTTCTGTAAGATTGCAGCTCGAGCTGAGGAAGTTCCATCCGTGCCATTATTTTAATGATTTTTGGTCTCTGGGTGTCCTGTGGGATTTGTAACTATCTCGTTATCTGACTTGTCTGCTGGCTCAGAGTCCCTGTGATCTTTAGCAAACACGCAGTTCTAATCCTTTAAAAGGATTTGGGAATAAGGACAGTGTGGGAGAAAAGCATGAAACTGGGAGACAGGTTTGGGGCCAGCTCCTGGCTCAGCTCTGGGTGCTCTCAGCTGCCCATTCCCTTGGGATCTGGGATGGGGCATGGAGCTTGGGAGTTGCCTCGTGGCCACCTTGCCCTGGGAGCAGCGTGGTTGCACGCATCCTGCGGATTTTAAGCAAAAAAAATATATATATAAAAGTATAAATCCTATGGGTTTGAACCAAAATACTGCATTAAATGGAGCTGGGAGAGAGTTAAAGCAGCCTCATCCCTGTCCCCAGCATCTCACTTGCCCCTAACTCTGGCTGTGACACTGCTGGATTCACATTCCCTTTCTCAAATAGCCTCTTTGGGATAGAAATTGTGAATAGGGTGGAGTCACCCTGTGCCCTGCCAGGGGAGGCCCTTGTCTTGGGCACAACTCAGCGTCTTGGTGGCTCCAGCAATCCCTGGGCAGCTCTGTTTTACAGCAGAGATTGAGCTTCAGGGTTGGGACCAAATGAGACTCCCCAAGCCAGGCCAGGTGTGAAGGAACAGATCAACCTGCTCATGCCTTTGCCCAGGCTGACAGTGCTATTTCTGGAGAAGCTCCATGGCGTTTTCCAGCTCTGCCAGCTGTCAGGGATTTGGCAGCCACAGCTGGGATGATGTCGCTCACCCCGTGGCGTTCAGAGCTGCGCAGGGGGCAAAACGAGCTCATGAGCTCGCAATCGTGCATTTCCTTTTTCTCTGCCGCGCCACGCCTCGTGTTTTCTCTCTCCCCCCCAGACGACAGCTGCCAGGACCAGGCAGGAACCAACTGCGCCTTGGCCATCAAGGTGAACCTGTGCAGCCACTGGTACTACAGCAAAGCCTGCTGCCGCTCCTGCCGCGCGCCCCACTCCTAGGGCCGGGCTCCTGGGCCAGGGCTCCACCTTCCCCTCAGCCACACACCCCACACACTGCTGACAAGGACGCTGTTGGCCTGGTCCTTCTGTCCCCACTGAAGCAGAGCTCCTCTCCTGGTCCCGAGCAGAGGGACGGCGCCGCTGGACGTTGGGAGCCCCCCGGGATCAGAGCTGTACATAAAGTCGTGTATATTTGATTCCCCCCCCCCCCGAAATCCGGCTACACCCGAGCTCTTGTCCTTTGGTTTCCCCACTCTGTGCAAGGCTGGGGTTGGCGAGGGGAAGGTGTGAACTCTGGGAAGTGCAAGTTTCCCTTCACAAAAGGGGGTTGGTGCCTCTCTCCTGATTTATCCCGAGACCTGCACGCTCTCGTTAACTGAATTAACGCGGTGGGAAGCTGATCCTCGTTTGGTAAATGAACTCAAGCCCTTTTTTGTAATATGTAGGTGTATACTTTTTCAGAGAATTTTATCTTATAATCAAATGTTAGTTTCATAGTCCTTACAACACCCCCCTCCCCCGATGCTGACATATTGTATATAATATGGAAACATAACTGCACTTTATATCACAAAAAAGACGTGCTCTTTTTTAATATATTTGTTTACAGACAGTGAACTTTATCCATATAATCATTAATTCGTAGTCATATGTATATTTTAATAAAGTTGTCATATTTATGGTGGTATTTTGTTTTATTCTCCAGTTTGTAGTGGAGCGCTGGGAACACTGGAACTGGGGCTGTGGTTTTGCTGGTGCCCAGGGGAAGCAGAGCAGCTTTAAATCAGGGGAATTACAGCTCCTTGGACAGTGATGCAAGGAAAAGTCCCAACAGTGGGGGGATTTGGGGACTGTTTGGGGCCCTTTGGGGTTCCGTGGCTTTAGAAGCTGCAGCCCTGAAGCTCCTCAGGGGCTTGTGAGCAAAGAGATTTCACATGGTGCCAGTAAGAAAAAGGCCTTTCTGAGCTCCCAAGGGGTTATTGCTCTGTGTTTTTACTGGCGTGACCCCCAGACACGGAGCCAAAGGCCCTTTAGCATCCCCCAAACTGCTGCGTGCACCCCAAATGCTGCTGCATCACTCCCTCAGCAGCTGGGAGCTCCTGAGGGCTTTGCAAACACCACCCCAAGTTCGCAGATGCAGGGACAAAAAAAAAAAAAAA
>VZTE01001867.1:114196-124975 GCA_013397775.1 Eulacestoma nigropectus
AAAAGAAAAAAAACAGAAAAAAGGGTTGGGAGTTTCCATAGCTACGGCTTTACATCGCTCTGGCAAAGGCTCCGGCTCAGGCCGTGTAATGAGGCACAAGCAGAGTGTTTTTTCCCACTCCAGCCCAGCAAGGCAGCGGGGTGCATGAATAAAGAAGAGGAGAAGAGAGAGGGAGCTCGGGGATCTTGGAAATAACACAGAAATGTTAAGGAGTGGCTCAGGAGGTGGCCTCTGGCACACGCTCCCTGCCCCGATGCTGGGGCAGGGCATGAGCTGCGCTTGGGGTGGGCAGGGAAGGAGCCCCTCATGGCTCGCTGAGTGAGATGCACCTTCACGCTGCCTGGCACGGGCAGAGGCCAAAACCTGCGGCATTTCAATCCCTGCCTGCCTGGTGCTCCCAGGGCTGGACCTCAGGGACTGGGGGAGGGAATGTGCAGAGGTTTGGGGCTGCTGCCGCTGCCCACAGCACCTGGGGCAGGGGGCCTGCCTGGCTTCCCGTCCATGTCCTTTGTTCAGTGTAATGTCACCCCCTGAGGGCTGCTGCCAGCGCTGTCACACGTGCCTTTGCAAACTGATCACAGAATCACAGAATTCCAGACTGGTTTGGGTTGGAGGGACCTTAAAGTTCGCCTCATTCCACCCCCTCCCATGCTGGGAACACCTTCCACGATCCCAGGTTGCTCCAAGCCCCGTCCAGCCTCCCCTTGGACGCTTCCAGGGATCATGAAAAAGAGGGAGATGGGCTTCCTCATTGTTTGCACCCTGGAGTTTTTCTACAGGCAGTAAAATCTCCTTATGTTATCCTCTTTAATAAGGATTTATCATTGCTGCATCAGGGAATTAATACAGACCGTCTGAGAGGGTAATTTTCAGATTCTCGGCAACTCACCATGAAGCAGTTCCAGTAAATTTTGCCTTTTTTTTTCCTCACCTTAGTTTTTTTACAGCTTTTCCTGGGAGATGAGAGAGGGAGAGATTTAACTCAGGGAAAAACCCCGAAAAACAACAACCCCACAACAACCAAATCATAAAGAGCAAAAGCAGAAAAGATAAAGGAATTCACACAGCTCAGCTGAAAACCCTCATTAGGAGAATAAAGAACCAGAGGGAAACCTTCACGCAAATTGCCCAGCTCGAGCCCACGTGGGCTGGGAACTGCCGGGATCAAATGTTTGAGATATCGACTGTTCTCAGGGACAGCATCTCTCCCAAAGCAGAACACGCGTGAGGGATCTTCTTGCCTCTCGTCAGCACCAGGACACCAGCCCTGCCTTTGAAATGACTCCTGGATGCTGGGGAGGCCCTTGAGAGCGAGGCAATGGCTCCTGAGCCTCATCTGCCACCTCCTCGCCGTGCCCAGCAGCCAGAGAAACGCTGCCATGGCACCGAAACGTGGGAAACTGAGGCACGTGGATGTGATCAGAAGCTCCTGCTCAGTGCTGGCACTTCCTGAGCAGGCTGCAGCTCCTCCCTTCCTTGCTTAAACCGTGCCTGACTGGCAGCACCTCAAAGGACCAGAAAGTGCCAAGTGGCTTCTCTTGGAAAGCCGAGCCTCAGACCAGCGCTCTGAACCCCCCCTGAGCCTTTCTGAGCAGCCCTGGGAGGGGTCAGGGCCCTGAACCCCCCAGGGATGAGCCCACAGCAATGCCTCCATCCATCCTGCAAAGCAGGAGGAGGCTCACACGGCACCTCCAAATCCCAGCTGGATTTCAGCTTTGTTCCCTTGCACAGCGAGTTCACTTCACCTGAACACGTCTCCTGGAACTCCTTGGGAAGCAGGAAATGTTCTGCTGGTAAATAACAGAGTTCATGTGCTGGACTGGGAGCCCAGAACCAAATTAGCAGAACTTTTCACTGAACTGATGCTGATCTTCTGAGCTGAACTGGGATGAACTGGGAGCCCAGAACCAAATCAGCAAAACCTTTACCGGACCGACGCTGATTTTCTGAGCTCTCCAGGCACCACCTCCCCCACGGAGGATTCATTACCATCCTGCCTCACTGTAAACCAGGCAAAGAGCTGAAGCTTTGAGTCTTACAAAACCCAGACCTGTAAAAACCTGAGCATCTTCCCTGCCCCGTGCCTGGGGGTGCCCCTGGGCACAGAAGAACCCCTCAAAATGTGCGATGGAGCTGTTCCTGCTGTCTCCTGTCTCCTGCAGGAGATGCCCCTTTGGAATGTTCAACAGACCAGAAATCTCCTCTGGGAATCAGGAATACATTCACTGCTGTCCCAAACCACAGGTCTGGTTAAAAACCACCCTCCAACCTGGCTGCCACTGCTCCTGGGCTTGACAGAGGAGAGGATGGAGCGTGTGCGAGCCCAGGAATTTCTGCTGGGAGCCCAGGATGCTGCAGTGCTGCTTCTGGTCGGTTTAACTGGGATTATCACGGAATTGCACAAGCCTGTGATATTCCAGGTGATGTTAACAGCCCAATGAAACAAAGCCCTTTTCATTTCAGGTCCTGGCAAACCTGTATTAATTTTTGGGAATCTTCTCCTTTCGAGTGAAACTCCAGCAGCAGCGCGTGGCAGAGTTATGCATCCCTGGGGCCGAGCAACCCTAATCCTCTGCAGGCAACAGTTCTGCCACAGCCCAGCAATCCTCACACTTTATATTTACTACCAATCAAGTCAGACACTGTTTTAAAGACCAACCCTTTGCCTGCCAATTTGAACATTCAGCCATATATATAATATTTATAAAGGTATCCAGACATCAGTTTAAGATCAGTGTTGTTTTCTCAGAAAGTGGTGTCACTGTTTGGTGTTTTCTGTAACCTGTGTTGTTTTCTTGGAAAGTACAACATAAACAAAGATGTGATGCCAGGAGCACAAGGGAAAATAGGTGCAACTAAGAAAACTCCACTTTCTGTGGGCTGCATCTGCTCCCACGAGCTTCTGTGAGAATCAGGAATAACTCTTGAGAAAACAGCAAAGCTGAAGTGTTGCGAATCAGAAAAAAAATCATCTGGAGCTGTCTCATATTCAGTGTGCTTGTCTTTATCTCGGGAAGGCCAGGCCTGCCCGTGGGATGTCACATCCAGTGCTGGCCACAGGGGATCCCAGAATCCCTGATTTGGGTTGGAAAGCCAATCCTTAAAGCCCATCTCAGTCCCACACCCTGCACTGAGCAGGGACACCTTCCACGATCCCAGGTTGCTCCAAGCCCTGTCCAACCTGGCCTTGGACACTTCCAGGGATCCAGGGGCAGCCACAGCTTCTCTGGGCAATCTGGAGCCCACCAGGTCTCCCCTGCAAAGAGGAGAGTCTCGAGAGCTCCTGCCCGAGCCCAGCGAGCTCAGTGATGCCAGCGCTGCAGATCCAAGCTGCCCTTGGAATCCCAGAAGGGTTTGGGTGGGAAGGGACCTTTAAAGGTCACCACGTCCAACCCCCAGCCAGGAGCACATTCCCTGCTCTGGGTGCACCTTAGCTCTGTCACAGTCACTCAGAAAACGGTTTTGGTGACAGCTGGACCGGAGACATCACCTGGAGGGCTTTGAGAAACACCTTTCAAGCACTTCAATGCATTTGGCTGTGGAAGGGGCCCTGGCTCTGCTCTCCTGGCAGAGCTGCAGCCGCAGGCAGTGGCAGCTTCGTGCCCGGCGCTGTTTGCACAAGGAAAAGTCCCACAGGAAGCCCATGGGACAGCCCGGGTTTGAATTATTACCCCAGTTGCTCCTTTGTGAAACATAACAATAAACCCACTAAATTTTCCTAACAACAAACGCAAATCAGCGCTCATTATCCTTCCCCTCCCAACTCCACTCCCACTCCCTCAGCAGAGCTATTTTTCCCCAGATCCCACCGCTAATCTTTAAAGGGCTTAGCTTCCCAGCAGGCAACACCAATCAGACCGAGACACCTCCTTTCCCGTCCACGGGAGAGCCCGCACCCCTGCAAATCCCTGCTTGCACTTGCGGAGAAGATGGGGAGAGATCCCCAACAGCCCGGCCGTGCATCTCCTCAGCCACCCTCCCGCAGCTGGGACACCTCCAAGCTGAGCCTCCACGCTGTATTTCCTCCCCAGGAAACAGCTCGGATTGCCACAAAATGCCTCCTGTTTTCCTCTGTCACTCCGTTTTCCTCTCCTGTAACCCTTTCCCGCTGTGTTAAGTAAAGAGCGGCATCGTGCACGCCGCTGTTCTGTGGATGCCAGGGTGGGAAAGCGGGAGGCAGGAGGAGCATCGCTGCCTGCAGGGATGATGCGGGGACTCAGAGAGCCTCCCTGCACACGCTGTCGCCTCGCTGAGAAGGCCGGCAGCAGGTAAAGGAGAGAGTTAATGGTTTGCCAGAGCTCAGGCAGGAAGACCCGTGATGGAGCTAAACCCAGATCCACACGGAGAGCGCAGGGAATCCAGATGCAAATCGCATGGCAAAGCCCGAGCAATACCCTCTGCCCGAGTCGGGAAGCAGACGCGGGTTTCCAAAGAGGAGCTCTGTGCCGGGATTGCACTGTCCCTGCCGGTCACCTCGGAAAATACCACAGCATTCCCAGGGAGAAAATCCCAAACACCCCGGAGGAGCGAAGGTGGAATATTTGGAACAGAAATGAGCAAAGCTATCTCTAGGTAAGTTATTTTGCTCCCAGGAAGCCGTGACTGCTTTGGCAGAGCTGTGATTTTTGCAGCCGCTCCGGGGACTCGTCTGGCACTTCCCTGTGAAATCCCCCTCGCTCCCGGCACGCTCCCGCAGCATCACAGCAAATTCCAGCCTCCATGGAGCCTCTGTGTCGTCTTTTACAACAAAGTCCACGACATCTCCCTGCTCTCATCGGTGCCAGTCTGTGAATCTGTGAACCTCAAGGCATTTTGATCCCGTTCAGCTGAAGCGACCCGAGCTGGGGAGAGGTTGGGAAGACGAGGAATCCATCACAAGGCTGAGGCGATGCCCAGAGGGTTTCAAAGCAGCCGCATCACCCAGCAATCTGGGGATTGCTCTCCCCCTGGCAGCCACTTTTCTGGCACTGAACTGATGTATTTCCCCCTTTGATCCCAAACACTCCATGAGTAAAGAGAGGAGCTGGCTTTGCCCGGTGCCAGCTCCATGGGGATGAGGCAGTGCTGCAAGAGGCCACCCATGTCCATGGTGGTCCAGCCCTTTCAGGCAGCCCAGGAACAAGGGACAGCTCTGCACAGGGAAAAATGAAACCACACAGGACTTTTCCTCCTGGTTTTCTGTGAGTGCCCTCCAGCAGAAGGGAAGGGAATCCCCGCTGTGTGGCCTGCTCACCACTCGCAACTCTCCCGGCGTAATGAGCTTATGAGCTTCTGCGGCTCAGAGCCCGTGATGAACTCGTACCTAGAGCAAAGCCACGGCTCAAAGCCAGACCTAAAGCTGGTGGGGCACAGGGCTCCGTCCCCCGCTGAGCAAGATCATCTCCTTTATCCCCTCCCCAGGAGAGGCCAACCAGCTCAGCCTTGGAGGAGCCTAAGCTGGACTTCAGCAGCAATTCAAAGGGAAAAACGCTTTTTCACCCAAGCCCGTTTTCCAGGCAGTTTCCGATGGTTATCTCACCTTCCGATGGTTGTCTCACCACCTAAGGGCTTTGTGATTGTCATCTCGGAAAGGGAGGACGAAGAGGACGGGGCTGTGGAGCAGGAGGGCAGGGCTGGAGCAGCAGTGGGTGAACAGAAGGGACAAGGCAGGGATGGGGAGCAGGCCGGGTGTGTGGGGTCTGAGCAGCTCCAAACGGCTCCAAACAGCACTGAGACCCTGCAGCACTGACACAGCCTCACGGCAGCACCAGGTGAGGCAGAGGAGAGCTGGAGCCAGCGGGACAGGAGGGTCCTGCAGCAGGCAGAGCCCTCTGGTTGGCTCCGTGGGCACCCCTGGAACTCGCTCACCCACACTCAGAGCAAACCACTGGCGAAACAGGGAAATGTGCGAGCCCACGACACGATTTCCTCTCGGAGGGGCAGGAAATGATCAGCGAGCATTAATTCTGCCTGCCCTTGGGGGCGAGTAGAGCAGGCAGCAGTGGCTCCTGCCAGGTGCAGATGTGTGAGTGACAGCAGAGCCGCAGCTTGTCCCTTCCTCGGCGTGAGCAGCATCCCTGGCACCTGGGCGAGGGGAGGGGAGGGCGGCTGCCACTTGGCTCCTGCCAGGAATTCGCTTGCCCTCCTTTCCCCCTTTTTTTTTTTTCCTCTTAATAGAGAGGTTTTTCTCTGCTCCGGGACGTGCTGAATAGAGGCGTGGGCTCCGAGCGGCTCCTGCTGTGGCCTCGCTGAGCCCTCGGAGCGTGGCAGCCCCCGCCAGCCCCCTCTCCCTGCAGAGCCGCCCGCCCTCGGCTCAGGTGCTCAGAGGCGGCTGCTTTATCCATGGCTAATGACATTTATTTTCTCCTCAGTGCCTCGGGGAGGGCTCTTTCTCTCGCCCTCCCTGCTGATGTGAATCCTGCTGCCCTATTATGCCGATCTGAGACCTTTTTTCTTTGCTGAACTGCTGGTGAGCCCCCCAGGCTGCTCTTCCTCCAGCCATTTCCCAGGTTTGATCCCACCAGCACTGAGGCAAAGAGCAAACCCCCTCACGTTTTCAGGCTGGGTCAGGTCCCTCACCTGGCTAGGACGGGCTGAGACTTTTGGGTTTTTGGCAACTTCCCTCTGAAACGTCCTTCAGAAAAGGCAATTACCAGAGTGCCATTAAAGCTTTCACCATCACGGGGCCAGATAAGTCGCTGGGAGCCTTTTGAAATAACCTTTAAACAATAGATCCTGTCTTGTTTACTGAGTGTTTCTGAACTCAACAGTAATGCATCCAGATGTCACCCCTGCCTACCGTAGGCCTCACTATTTCTGGAAACACACCAAAGGCAAACTGCTTGGATAACGTCAGATATTGTTGCCAAAAGAATATGACAAGTTTCCATCTCCTTGATAAAAGCTGTGGAGCACGGAGTTATTTCCCAGGGCAGCAGAGCCGCGTGTGCCTTCGACTCAGCCCCGTGTAGGAGCTGCACCCCTCCCTCCTTCAGCTCATGGACAGGTGGACAATGGCACGTGTTTTCCAGTTTCCAGAGCAGGGAAAAATCAGTGTTGCTGCCCAGAGAAGCTCAGCACACTCACAACATCCACGCTGGGGGGTTTGTGGCTGCAGGCGGCTTCTGTCCTGCGGCAGGGAGATGGGGGAGAAGCACTGGAGATGCTGAGCAGGGCCTGAGCTGCCCCTGGTGATGTCTCAGCTCGTTTTGTGCCATTATTGGGAGTGGAGTCAAACGTCAGCTCTGAGCCATCACAGGTGATTGTTCAACGGGCAGGAGAAAACTCTGTCTGAGGTGAGAGGGTGACGGAACTTGCCAGCCCCTGGCTCGTGTCCTGTCTCCACTGCTTGCCCTGCCAAGGGGAGCTCACGCTGAGGGAGGTGCTGGACCCAACACTGTCCCTCCTGACCCTCAGCTCCAGAGAGAAATCAGCACTCCTGGACACGTAGGATGGGGTAAAATCATCATTGTTGTGATTCTGGCCTACATCAAGTCCTGTCCCCCCTCAGTGCTGCCTCTGACAACGTGAGAGCCACATCTCCACGGAGCCTGGTCCTCCCGCTGCTGCCCTGAGCTGCTGTTCATGGGTCCCGGCTGTTATTAACCTTTCCAGGGACAAAGAGGTCCAGGGATATTTCAAAACGTTATTCTGACCTTTAATTTTGTTCCCCAGCCTTTCCCGCTGCCCTCTGCTCTCGCAGGTTCCTGGGGTCCCAGTCCTGCCTGGGCTGGTCCTGGCTGTGAGGTGAATGAGGTTCAAAGGTCTGGAGAGGGTCAGAGTCCATCACCCAACCTGTCATCCCTCTGCCCATCTGCACTGCTGGGATAAAGGCTGCTTGCTCAGGCAAAGGGGGAACCAATCCCACCATGAGAGATCACAAGGAGAGGAGGAGATAGCGCACAAGGACCCGGGAGAAAACGCAGATGAGACGGGGAACGAGCTGCAAGTTCAGCCCCAACAGCTGCCACCTCTGCTCCATCCCTCCCCTGCACCTCTTCAATGTCACAAGTTGCAGCACCAGCTGAGGCTGCGGGAGCCCTGCCAGCATGCAGCACCTCTTCCCTGGCCATGTCCTTATCCATATCCATGACAACAGGACAGGTACCAGAACAGGCCGAGCGAGAAGGGACCCAGCCGTCCCTGTCTCTTACACCAGCGCTGCGCAGCCCGAGGGAAAGGGCTGAGTCAGGCAAATCCCCTGGAGCTTGGCCAGCTGCAAAACCCCTCCTTGCCCCACGTGCTGGGCACTGAGGGCACATCCTGACATCCCAAAGGTCAGTGGCGCAGGCTCTTCCAGGCTGCGAGGATGCACGAAGCTCTCTGGGCTGCACGTGAATGCCCGAGGGAATCGAGCACCTTTATCTCTTTGAATCTGGCACCCAGCAAAACTTTTAAAGATCCTAAAGGGGTGCTCAGGAATGGCTGTAGGGTGAGGGATATTTTTCAGCTTCAGAGTGGGAAACCTTTAGAAAGGCTTGGGTCAATAAACCAGGGGGAAGTGAGTCTGTCCCTTACCCACTGCTGAACAGGTTCTCCTCAGAGAGCAAAGTCAAACCTTCAGGCCTGACTCTCGTGTCACCTCCACGAGGGTTTAGGGACTGCCACAGATTCAACGGAAAAGGATCAGGAGATGTGACAGCCAGACCCAACTACCAGGCTCTGCTGGAAAACGGCAACAGACACAGTGAGGGCACAGCCAGGAACCCCAGCACTGGTGATGTTCTGCCACTCGTTGTGCCCAGGGAGGTACAGGTATTTCAGAGCTGCCTGTGTTTATGTTCTGTGCCCGCTGGCAATAAACCAGAAAGGAACAAATGCTGCTTCCTTCCTTCCCCTCAAATCCCCACATCCTTTCTGAACGAGAACCCAATGCACTGCGGGGCGATAAATCAACATCAGTGGCTTTGCAGGGGATTTTGTTGAAGTTCTTTATCTCTCCTGAGCACCAGCACCGTTCCTTAAGAGGTCCTGTCATCGCTCTGCACAGAAATCCTGACATGCAGAGGAAGGAGGTTACACTTCTAATTACAGCTACACGGTCTTTAAGGTGTTTAAAATCTCTTTTCACCAACTGACAGCCCCCAATGCACCTTTCTGCTCGTTTCAGGCAAGAAGAAAATCAACCACAGAGACTGCAAACAACCTCCAGTTTACTCACAAGCCATTGCAACGGGGCCGGAGCCTCGGCACAGGTGTGGGATAGTTCAGGCACTCACTTCATGCACAATTCATGTCAACTACTTTCCCTCACAGCGCTATAATTTAGATGCTTCCTCGGCGAAGACAAGATGTGATGACTAAAAAAACCCATCCTACTGGGTACTTTTGCTCAAATGAAGTCACCCAGGAGCACCATCTGCACTCTAAAAATCGGGATAACCCGCCAGGTTCCCTAAAATGACAGCCATACATCATGACAGACTGAAGCACAGTTTTCCCATCTAGGTTTTACGCTGATTTCGCTGCTCCTTTCAGGCTGGAAGACAATCTGTTGAACCTCAAAGTGCCGTCTTCTCTTACCTGTTATTAATTCTGCCAGAAAACTGTCTACCTTAATGAGTGCGAGCACACCCCCACTACCTCCCAAGTTTGGTGATCTGTTATGTCAAATATAAATAATCCTGTCTGAAAGCGGTCGATATGGGGAAATGAAAAGCCATCTTCCCTTGGGGGATTTCTCTCTCCCTCCCACAGCCTCCCCCTTCCCCCTCGAGCCCTCAGGCTACCTTTAATGTGCTGAACAGCATCCATGTGGCTCTGAGAGCTCAGACCTTGACGGCTGCTGGATTCAGAGTGACAAAAACAACCCACAGGTGACTGTGCCATCACCTTGCTCGTATTCCACTCTGGATCCCTCTCCACCACCACTGCTTTGCTGAGTGTGAGCTAATGGGGTGGTTTGCTGCCTAACCCAGGACTGGGGTGGTCCTACAACCTCATTGGGATGGAGAGGGGGATTCTGATGTCCTTTGGGGCCAGCACATAAGATGGGAACAAAACGAATCACATGGCTCCAGGTGAGATGTCCAGACAATGACGAGAGGCCGGTTCCAGTCCCACACTGAGTGTGCAAAGGGGACCGAGGTGTCCCTGGGGCAGGGAAGGACACGACCTGCACACCCAGGGAAGGCATGGGATGGGGGCAGCTTTCCCACTCCATCCCTGAGAGGTGCTTTCATGACATCCCTCACAGGCTTTGGAGCTGAAGATGCCGTAGGATGAGGGAAAACCAAGCCTGGAGCATCCCAGTATTTGCCATGCAGGTCTGAGGTGGCGGGACCTGCCCGGTCCCTCTGGGCAGGCTGTGGGGGAGCAGATGCCGTGCAGTTCTCCATGGCCCTACTCACCCCGTCTCCCCCTCCAAACCCCATCCCAGCCCCGCTCCCGGCAGCCGGGGCTACCCTGTGCCTGCTGCCCTCCTCGCAGGCATCCCCCGGGATGCGGGATTCGCTGCCGCTTCCCCCGGAGCAGCGATCCCGGGCAGTTTCGGATGCACCGGGAAGCGAGCGGCGGGGGCGGGAGCGAAGCAAACAGGGAAAAAACACCGCGAGAGACCCCAGCGCTGGGAAAGACGGGGAGAAGGGGCCCGGCAGAGCCGAGGGGGGGGGTCCCGCAGAGCCCCCGCGCCGGTGCCTCCTCCCGCTCCGCTTACCTTCAAACGGGGGAATGGGGCCGGCTCGCTCAGGTGAGGACCGCGTCTCCCGAAGTCTCCCGCTCGGAGACCATCAACACCAAAACAAACGGTGGGGGTTTTTTAAAAAAAAAAAAAAATTATTAAAACTGAAATAACGATCAAGA
>VZTE01001867.1:125484-152864 GCA_013397775.1 Eulacestoma nigropectus
CCCTCTACAGCCCAACCACCCCCCTACAGAGCCGGGTCACCCTGCTATAGCCCAACCACCCCCTTACAGAGCCGGGTCACCCCCTCTATTGCCACATCACCCCCTTACAGAGCTGGGTCACCCACCACGGAGCCAGGGGACACTGGTTTGGACAAGAGAGCTTCACCCCCAGTGCTGGCACAGGAAAAGAATCCCCATCCCCAGTGCGGGGAGAAAGCCCAGGCCAACCCCACAGCACCCCCTGTTTGATCCCACACAGCCCCCAGGGTGTTTTACAGGTGCCGTGAGTTTGCTTCCTGCTCCGTTTTGCAGGAGCTGTGCTGGGGTTTCAGCTGCTTGTGGTTTCACTAACAGAAGAGGGAATGTCTCTCCTCTTCCCAAATCCATTCCCATTCCAGCACAACCTCAGCTTAGAGCCCCCAGGCACAGCGTTTTCCCAAAGTGATTTTCAGCAGCGCTGATTCACAAGATTTCCTTAACGCTGGGGTTGTGATGACCCCTCAGAGCTGGAAAAAGCAAACGCTGGCGCAGAACCTGAATCCTGGAGGGGCGTTACCCCTCTGGCAGGCGGGCAACCTGCAGAAGCACCACCACAGGACACGTGGAGGTTGTCCCCCAGCCCCAAGCTGGTGTGGCAGGGGAGCACAGACTGCCCCAGCTCTCCCTGAGCTCTGCAGTCCCTGGTCCCCGGGGCTCCCTGCAGAGCTTCCCTGGGCACAGAGGGCGCTCAGTGTGCCTCAGGAGGCTCTGCCTCATCCCCTGCCACCATCCTTGGCTCTTGTCACCCAAGCTGTCAGACTCCCCAGGCAGCAGGGACCCTTCTGCAGGCCCCTGTCCATCGGGACGTGTGACTTCTGTCCTGCAGCGTTCATTTCCCTGGCAGCGAAACTCATTCCCAAGAGCTAACTTAATTTTTCTCATCAGCAGTTCCAGCCTATCGATACTTTCCTGTCCCCCTCAACTGATGAGAATAATCAGTGGTTTTATAGCACATCTGCTCTTTTTAAGATGGTATCGCTCGTAGCACTCCTTTAATCTATACAGAGGGAAACAGTTGCATTTAATTAATTGCTCCCCAAATAAACTGATCACCACCAGCAATTCCAGCACACTTTACACGCAGTTCAAAAGCCTGTGCAGAGATCTGAAAGGAAAAACACTCACTGTGATGACAAGAAATGAAGGTGAGGGGAAAAAAACCACAGTTTATCTTTAAAGAGTCTACTCGAGACTGTTATTATTTAATTATTATATCAAATCACTCAATACTGAACTGTGTTGTGGTTGCTGTGGAGTTTTTCTTCAAGGTTGCCTGAACCACGTGCAGGAGACACTGAAGGGCTATGCTTTAAAAAAACCCGACCAATTTTAGCTTTTTATTGCTTGTCCAGGTCAAACGTCATCGTCTGGCAATTTGTCACTGTATCCTTGCTCAGAAATATGAACGATGGAGCTTCTCTGCTTGGCCCATTCATTTTGGTTTCAATGCCTGGCCTCTGGTATTGCAATAAACATCCTCCTTGCTGCCCAGGGAGATGTCAAAGCAATTCTCAGGGAGCCGAGCCCCGGGATAAGAAGCAAGGAAAAAACAATGTTATAACAAGGGGCTTAGCAAAGCTTGGGCTGCCTTATGCGAGTGCAGAGCTTGTTTTTTAGGACTTCAACATGAGGTTTGCTTACTCTGAGAGCAATTCCAGGAAGATCAGAATTCTGTGAAGGAGAAAAATGTTTTTACGGTGTATTTCTGTGTTGCAGTGGTGCGCGAGACCTCCATGGTGAGCACGGTCTGGCCGTGCCAGGGGCTGTACAAACACCGATTCCCCAGACTTTGCAAGAGCAGTTTTTACAGAAGGGAAGTGCTAATTGGCATCCACAGCTTGGGAGCCAGTTGATAGCCCCGAGACCTGGCAGCTGGCCAGCCACAACTTTCATCAACCCCAACATTTGGGAAGCATCCTGTGCCTGCCAAGTCTGGGGCATAAACAGACCCAGCAGCAGCCAGGAGCCGGATCAGCCGCAGGTTTTAAGTGCAGTGCTCGGGTTGTGCTCACCTGCTCCCCTCCACCAGCACCCGTGGGTTATTCCCAGTGTGAACCCTTGGGTGACTTTGTGCGCTCACACCCCTGCAACCCCAAATTCCTGCTTTCCTCCTTTGGCTCAGAACTTGGGATCAAACTGCCCAAAAATATTGAATGATCTTCCCATCACTCAGCATCCAAGGCCGCTCTCTAGGGGTTTTTATGCCCCGCCTCCAGCTTGTTCCATCCCCAAGGTTTCCCTTTGGTTTTCCTGACCCTGGAGGCATCTTCCACCTGAGACTGGTCCGTGAGCACAACCCACAGCCAGACCTGGGAACTGCTGGGAGCAACGGGCCGCTGGAACACTGCCCAGCTCCCCGTGTGGATTCCCAGTGGAATACCCAGGCCTGGGGGACACTGGTGGTGTTTTCATCCTGAAAACTCCTTTGGCAACCGCAGTTTGGTGGGTGTGACACGCACCAAGGGCGTGGTGTCCCAGGGGTGCAATAAAATCCACACTCACCTGAAATGGGGCAGCAGAAGGGCTCTTACATTGCTAAAGGATCCCGCTGCTCGTGCAGGGCTTTGCTCCAAGAGGGAAGCATGGAGTTAGGGCTCTCTAAACCCACTCCTGCACGTGGCAGACCCTGGGAGTGGGTTCAGTGACAACACAACCTTGGCATCACCTGCTGAATACCCTCTTTTCCCATTCCAAAGGACAGAGCCTTTTCCTCTGCCTCTCTCTGGTGTTTGTTTTTACCTTGAGCTCCCTGGCAGCGACAGGACCCCGTGTGTGCAGCTCTGCAGGAGGGGGCTGCAGCAGGCTTAGCTCACAGTGCCAGCCACCCTCTGGTCCTGAAGGAAGGACCAGGTGCTTCTCTCTGCCTCTTCCCCACCATTATGGAGGTTCCTTCTCTTGGGTGGTCTCCAAGCTGATCCCAAATATTCTCAGCAGGAGCCTGAAAAGTCCCCACTGCCTCCTCCCATCTCTGCAGCACCTCAGTCACCTTCGCTGGATTTAAATGCAGAATTTTACATTGCTGAGAACAGCAGGGACTCCCAGCTTTGTGCTCGTCCGCAGCCGCCTTTCTCCGCCTGCTTTAGCCACCCACGATGTCAGAACCACCTGGCTTTTAACACAGCCCCGACAGCTGCCCCAAACTGGGGCCCTGCTTGGTGTCCCCACTGCTGTGGCTTTAGGCAGGAGCTGGAGGTGCCCTGGGGACACATCTGCCACGTGTTACTCTGAGGGGTTCCTGCCCTGGAACGTGACCACCTCAGGGTGCCAAAGGACGAATCTGCTTAAAAGAGTTAACAAAGAAACAGCAGAGAGGAACTGCTCCTTAAATCAGTGTTTTTAACCCGAGCAGGTGAATTACCCAGTGCCCCACCCTGGCCCTGTTAAACATCCCCAGTCCGTGACCAGTTCCGTATGCCAAGGCTCCTGGGGTGACATCAGTCTCCAGGCTGATCCTTGGCAGGCCCTGCCTGGCACATCCCGTCACACCTCCCCCATCATCTCCTGCCTCTGCACCTGACATGACGTGCCAGACTCGCTGGAATGTCATCCTGTGCAGCCACTGCTTCGTGGAAGGGTTTGGACAGGCAGGGGTGAGGTCAAGGGTGCTCACCATGGATTCCCTCACATCCCTTTGAGCAGAGACATGGATTTTAGGGGGCTGCTGGCACGCAGGGGTGCAGGAGGTGCTGGGGGAATAATCCTTCCATGAATATCTGGGCAAGGTTGGGAAGAGGGGAGAGCCTTTTATCACAGCCTTGGAAATCCGAGGATTCCTGGAAACACCTTCCCTTTCAAGCTTCCTGAGCTTGTCAAGAGGTTTGTAGGGCAAACCCTCCCTGTACAGAAGCCATGTTGAGTTTTTCGAAGGAAAACTCATTTATCCACAATTTCTACGCTTTATTAGTCCTTCTCCCGAGCTGTCCATCACAAACCTCAAGCAGCAGGGCCTGCAGCCTTTGCCATCCAGTGCTCCAGCCCTTTTGCTCAGCTGACGAAGCTGCATCCACAAACTCCTCAGGCTCTCTTGGCCCCGTGTCCTCTCCTGGATCTCCTCTCCGTGCCGATCCGGCTCGCTGTGGCATCCTCAGGAAGCAGCTCAGTGCCAGCAAACAAGGGTTAGAGGGAGAGCAAGAAGAAGGGCTGGCACCAAAGAGCAGAGCCCCACGCCGGGGGGCTCAGCACCGACCCACCCCCCTGGAAATCCGTGTGGCAGGCAGCCCTGGAGCAGTGCCCACAGCACATTCCAGCTCCTTGTGCTGTTATTTCCAACCAAACTGGAGACGAATTCTCCCCTGCCATTCCAGAGGTGGGAGAGATCACTTCAGGAAAACTCAGATGGATCGGGGATGGCAGGTAACGCAGGAGGGCAGTGCAGGGTGTCCAGTATCTGAAGAGAGAAAAACTGGATTTGGTGTGGTTTTTAAATGATAAAACAGATCTTTCCTTGTGGAATTTGGGATTCTCCATCACATGTCAGGTGATGAAGCATGGAAAGGTGTCAGCTTGGATTCACAGGGAGAGAGAGAGGAGAGAAAACAAGTGGAGGGGATGGATGGATGATGGATGGAGGGAGGGATGGATGGATGGATGGATGGATGGATGGATGGATGGACGGACGGACGGACGGATGGATGGATGGATGGATGGATGGATGGATGGATGGATGGATGGATGGATGGATGGAGGGAGGGATGGATGGAGGGATGGATGGAGGGATGGATGGATGGAGGGATGGATGGATGGATGGATGGATGGATGGAGGCTTAGATGCTCATCCCATGGTGGAAGGCCTCTGGAAGGCCAGGAGTGAGCTGAAGCAGCCATGGGCTGGGAGTGTCACCCACAGGTGAGCACGGACGGTGGGAAAAGGAAGGCACTGGTGGATACTGGGAGCTTGGGGCTGCACCTGCGGGGCAAAGAGTCATCTTCACGGGAGGGCTGGAGCAAGCTTCCCATGCCTCTCCTGTAGAGCGAGGCTGGAGCAGAGTTGATCCCGCCTGGAGCATCTTTTGCGGGGACACGTGAATCTGTGTTCCAACGCGAGGAGATGGTTATTGCAAAGCCACTTTATTTCTGGTGTTGTTATTGGCAGGGGAGTGGGAGTGCAATACAATTTTAGCCACCCTGATGTCTCCGTGTCCCTTGCATCCCACCTCCATTCCAGAGCAGCTTTTTCCTCACATTACACGAATTCCTCCGGCTGTACAAAAGGGACTTTTTGCACCTGAAATGGCACAAAATGAGCTGGTCCTGCAGAGCAGGGCAGGGTGTGGGCAGTCCTGGGAGAGATGATAGCCATGTGTCGCCACCACCATCACCAGCCCCGGTCCCACCAGCAGCAGGAAGCAGGATTTCTCTGCATATGGCAGGAACAGGGGAGGACCAAGCTCATCCTCAGCCAGGATGAACTTGCACATGGAGAAGGATGCCCGTCACGCCAGGAGCTGCAGGAGCAGGGCAGGAACTGCCCAGCCAGCGGCACCTTTTTGGTTTAAAAACATTTTAAAACATCCCGCTGAAGATCAGGGTGAGTCTCCAGAGCTCCTGAGTCAGAGACCACCCCTCGGATAAACTCCACTTCCCAAAGCTCGCACAAACCTCTCCCACCTCCCACTGGCACTATCCCCTGGATCGCGCAACGCTCCATAAACACACCCAGAGAACGCTTTTGTCTCTTCCTGTCCCTTTCAGATATTTTGGGTATTTGTGGCAATCTCTCCTGTTTATATAACAAAGCCACAGCCCAGTGTTTGTGACACCATATCCATGGAAACCCTAATATAGCATGCACAGGCGAGGAGATCTCATTAGGTGGCTCAGCTGCGGCAGCACTGGGGAGGGAATTTCTCTGGGATGCTCTGCTGGGAAGGGGCCTGGCTGCCCACCCAGCCTGGAGCACCTGGCAGGGCAGTGCCACCTCCCAAAGAGCCAACAGTGCTTTCCTTTGGCTAATTTTGGCCTTTCTCCTGCTGTCCCATCACCAGCTCACTGTGGCACAGCCCAGCCACCCACCTTTGGCTCTGCAGAAGATCTGGGCGTGCATGGCTGGAGCAGGAGGAGAGGCAGAAGTGCTGGAGCTTCTCAGTCAGGGCAGTCAGGGCACCTTCAATGCCAGAGCAGGAGCAGCGGGACCGAGCCACAAAGAGCAGCTCAGGTCCAATTCTGTCTCTGATTTGGCTCAGTGGGGAGGTCTGACTGCACAGCTGGGGCTGGTTCCCCTTTGGGTGTGATCCTCCTGGGGAACGAGGCAAAAGTTTTCTTCCACGGTGTAAGATGAAGAAAATCTGGTCCTGAGGAAGGCAAAACAGTTCGGGAACAAGAAGAGGCTTGGCAAGGGGGATGTTACAGCATTTGGGCTGTAAGGCACAGACTCAGTGCAAGGAGGAAGGAATGGCTCTTCCCACCCATCCCTGCTGGATCACAGTCACCTCCAAGTGTCCTGTCCTGGCTGGCAGTGGCACATCTGTGAGTTAGAACAGCCCAGGCCGCCGTCACACGTGCAGGCTCCCAGCAAAACCACGCAGCTCGCTGTGGCCCAGGTGACACAGGGACACTAAAGCCACTTTAGAGAGGGCAGACACTCACCTGGGCCTCTGCTGGGCAATTGAAACTCAGACTGGCAGCCCCAGCGCCCTCCTGGTGCACAGCAAAACCAGCGAGCAGCCTGCAGGTCCCTTCTGATTTGTTATGGGAGCAGGACTGGGCAAAGCGATCCTTTGGGAAGGATGAGAAACAATCCTTCCCGCCTTGGGGTGTGATGGAACAGCTGCTGTGAGTCACGGGGCTGGTCCACGGCTCCGGTTTGTAGGGTTAGGGGTGGAAATCGCCCACGTTGATCGGGGCAGGGGTCCCTGTGACCCTGCAGGGTCACCCACCCGCGTGAGCATCCCCGCTGTGTGCCAGCCCCCCTTCCCCCCTTCTCACACCGTGCCGGCTCCAGCCTGAGTCAGACACTGCCAAACCTCATCAGCACCGAGGCAAATTCGATCCTGGTGCTGGGTAGGGCTGTGGATAGCAGAGCCCCCGGGGCACGGAGAGCTGCACCGGCAGTGGCAGCAGACAGAAAGCTCCTCTCCACTCCCCTCCCCGCCCTTGCCCAAATTGAATTTCCATTTCTGTTAGCGAGGCAATGGATTATCGCTCGGAGGGGTGCTGCCTGCTTCAGCCCCTAATTTGGCACATCAGTTGTGGTTAAACTGCTTACCTGGAAGTCGGCTTTTGTTCCGGGCGGGCAGCCCTTGCTCCCGCCGACCGAGGAGCTGCTCCCCGGCTCCCTGCCACCGGTGCCAGGCACTGCTGCTGCCAGGGCTCTGGAAGCCACCGCTTATCCCAGCTTTGCAGCCAGGGCCATGAGTGGCAGTGGAAGGCCAGGGCCGTTTGTCACCAGGAGGGTTTGGATGTGCGGCTCTGCAGAGATGGGCTCAGCAAGGCCGTGGGGGATTAATGCTGCTGCTGGGGCGTTCGGCGTCCAGCACGGCCCAGCCAGCCCAAACCAGGGGCTCACAGCCCTGGGGCTCACAGCCCGCTCCAGCTATTCCGTGGGCATCTTTGCTGCTCGGGATTCTGCCTGGAGAGGGACGTGGGGTGTGCGGGGACACCCGAGGCCCATCTCCAGCTCGGGCTGCTCCGTGCTGGCACCAGCCAGCGTTGCCTTCCCCAGGAGCTCCCACACAGGCACGAAGCGGCTGCTCTGCCTTCGAGGAAAGGAGCAGGACCCACGGCTCCCACCCCACAGCTGCTCCCTGATGGTCCGAGTTTCCGAGTCAGGAAACTCTGGCGCTTCTACATCTCCTTGAAGCCTTAAAATAAAACACCCCGAGAGGTGAGTGGAAAGCAGGATCCTCGCTCCTTGCCTGGATTTATGAGCCACGGCTCAGGAGAAACTGAAAGGCGGGGAGAGAGACAGAGAGAGATGTACATAATTTTTTTCCTCTCTTCAAATAAATTCTCACTGCTTATCTGCAAAGTTCAGCTGTTTTCAAGCTGACCTGCCCGTGTTCTGCTGTTCCACTGCAAATTCCTCCTGTACAGGAGAGCTCAGGAGCTCCACTTGCACACGCCAGCAACCTGGGGTTCCATCTCTGACAGAGAGGGGCAGAACTCATTAGCTGAGGACCCCCTCCTGCCCCTGGTGAGGATCCCTTTGCCTTCCTGCCGTGCTTGGCAGCTCAGCTTCTTCTCTTTACAATGAGGAAACGAAGCCAAGAGAGGAGGACAAGTGGGTGAATCTGCTTGGAGGAGATCAGGGATGGGGAAGGACAAAAAATCTGTTCTGTGGGGCTTTTGTAAGGCAGCCAGGCTTCTGTAATGCTCGAGCACCAGGGTGGGGGGATGAGGGACATCCATCTGACGCCTTCAGTCGTCCAGGAATGAGCCCAGGAGCCTCAGGAAAAGGGGAAAATGCTGCATTCTCCTCCAGGAAGGTGAACAGGGGTGTGGATGGGGTGAGGTGCAGGTCCAGCTCCTCAGGCAGAGCCCAGGAACAGCTCCAGTGAACACAACCCCAGAGATGCCATGGTGGGAGCATTCCCAGGCAGCTCCAGTGACCTCTGGCTATCCATCCAGTGCTTTTAAGGCTTTTAAGGCTGACACCAGCAGCAGTGGGAGGGCTGGTGTGGGACTGGGCTGTGCACTGGAGTCACTGGGGGCGGGGATGGGGCTGAGGGATGCTGATCTGGGAGAGCTCAGCTCTCCATCCCTCCCTCTGCCTTGGCCTTTTGCCTGGTGGAGCTGAGCGAGAGAGCAAGCCCTGCGAGCAGCAGGTCACCCGGCAAGGAGAGACGGCCGGGATCAATTGACGCATTCCTGAGTAATGGTTGTGTCTTAGGACAGTAAAACCTCCTCGGGTTTAACGTCGAGATGCACACACTGATGATTCATTAGAACGCCGAGCTGAATCCATTCCCTCTCATTTCACAGCGCTGGGAAGGGCGGATCTGCCCCTGTGACATTGCTGCAAGGACCGGGAGTGAAACCCAAGCCCCGGAGGGGACCGGGGGGACTCCGCAGCGGGGGGATCCGAGAGCAGGGCCCGGCACGTGAGGTGGCATTAATAAAACAACGCCACCGACTCGGAGACCAAAGCCAGGCAGGGTGTGTGTGCATCAAAGAGCTCCAGGCGGTTCGTTATAATTCCAATTAACGTGGGAAAGTTAATAACCGAAAGAGAATCCATCAGGCTTTAAACAAAACGGGAAGGGGGAGGGGGAGAGACTAAAGGTGTCTTTAAACCGGAGCCAAAGTCCCGGCTGCTACAAAAGCAAAGAAATAACAAATATTGAACACATCCAGCGGTCCAGGCAGGTGGGAGCTTCAATGGATGCAAAGCGGGGTGGGAGAGGAGCTGGGCTTTGCTGGGTTTGAAAGGGCCAGAATTAAATCCCACGAAGGCCAAAAAGGAGAGGGGAGAGGAGAGGAGACATCACTTTTCTTGCTGTTTGGGGGAAATCAGCATTTCGTCTGGCATTGAGCTTTGCAGGGAAAATATTCAAACCCTGTCAATGTTATTGAACGCCTGGGAGCTCAGACAAGGCTCAGGGTCCTTTGTTCTCACTGTCTGGCCACCTTTGGGGTGATCCCAGGCTGGGTTATAGAGACAGCCAGGCCAAAGGCACCACGAGCAGGGCAGAGCATGTCCACGAGGGCTCAGCCAGAGCAGCCTGTGAGCAACCAGCCCTTCCCAGCCACTGAGGAAGATTTAAGAGCGAATCACATCAGCCCAGTCAAATCCAATTGCTATTGATGATGTCCATGTGCAATTAGAGCCAATTAAGGGGAGACAGCACATGAGAAGTGTTTGGCCGGGAGCTGACGGGGGTCAATACACCAGCCCAATTTCCCAACAACTAAATGCAATTAAAGAGTATCACTTACCCGGCTTGCCCAGGAGGGCCAGCACATAAATGGGCACGGCCAGGCGCCGGGTGCTGTCCTGGCAGGATGCAGAACTCCAGGAGCAAGCCCTGCTCCTGCCCCAGCCTCAAGCTGCGGGAGGTGGCATCCATGTACTTCACCATGGTGGCGGCGTTCCTGGTCATCCTGGTGGTGGCTCTGCAGGGCTCGGCGCCCCGCCAGAGTGATTTCCCCTACAAGGTGCCCCTGGATCCCCAGGGGCTGCTGGAGCTCTCCTGGAATGTCAGCTACCCCGAGCAAGCCGTGCATTTCCAGCTCCTCATCAGGGAGCTGCAGTTCGGGCTCCTCTTCGGGATGTCGGACAGGGGCGAGTTTGAGAACGCGGACCTGGCCGTGCTCTGGAGCGATGGGCACAACTCCTACTTTGGGGTGAGTCACCTGTGTGCTTGCTTGGAGGCTTTTGGGGTTCCCTCCCTGCGGGCTCGTGCTTTGGTAGAGTGGGGTACAGGGCATGGCACACGCTGGACCAGCCCCACTGCTCTGGGTCCAGAAGGTTTTGGGTGTTTCTACCCCAGAGGACCCCACAGATCAGGTGGTTTGGCGTAGGAATTAACCCAAAAGAGAAAAGAATAAACACAGCAGCGCATCAGCAAGGCTGAGGGACCCAGGAGCTGGATGTCTCTGCTGTGTTTAGCTGCAGAGACACACACAGGATGCATCAACACCCTGCTTCGCTTGTGTGCTGCTGTCAGTCACATTAAAAATTAACCACAGCTCCCATTAATGGCTCTGAGACAGGGCAAAAGTCACCAGGCAGAGAGGCTGCTCCTGCCTGCAGGAAGAGCCCGGCTGAGAGCTGCATCCACAGGCATCAGTGGGATAACAGGGCAGCCTAGGGTGCTGTCAGAAATTAAAGGTGCAAATGTATTTGGGTGAGATGTAAATGGGAGTGGGGGGAAAACTCATTTCCAGTCGTTTTGTTTCCTGTTGCTGCTGCAAGCTCCATCCTTCCTGCCACTGTCTGTTTGTTGGGTTCCTGTCTGGGCTGTTTTCCCACCCCTGGGCTCTCCAGCCCTATCCCCAGCCCACCACGTTGGGCTGGTTGCGATTGTGCTTGGCTGAAGAAAGCAATTCCCATTTTTCTCCGCGTGAGGCTTTCCAGGAAGTTAAGTTTTACCTCTCTGCTCACTTCAAGTTAACCATAAAACACATTCTTTCGCAATCAGCCGCAATGTGATCCGCAGTGTAATGAAAGCGTGAAGAGAAGGGTTTATTATCTGCGCTGTTTCCCTGCTAATTACCAGCCTTTCAGGGTCTGCGGTGGCCCGAATGCTCCAGGATTTCACAGCATCCTGTTAAGAAAACATAAAGGATCATTTCTAACTTGCCTTCGTGTGCTCGCCCAAAGGCAAAGAGCACTGAATGAAACCCCCGGCAGCGCTCGGGTTTTCTCTTTCACTTGCTGCTGAACAGCATCCTGCAAGGAGATCTCAATAAATCTCTCCAGCCCTGGTTTTCTCTCTCCCAGCAGCTTTTCTTCTGGATAAGCGTGTCGGCTGTTTAAAAGATCCAGATTTGCTCAGCCCCCCATGTACTACGAGATTAACTTGCGCTCCATATTCCTAGGAAAACAAATGTCATGCGAGCTCCATGGAGCTGATTTGCCTCTCCCCCTCTAAGGACAATATGTTCTGGAAATATGACTCTATAGCTCTGGCTGAAATGATGCCAACTTGCTTGATCCTTTATCTTCTGGTTTTTCCTCCCAAGATAAGGGAACCAGTGCCACTTGTGTACGTACAGCCAGCTACTTCCTGGGTGCCTTTTCTGAGCAAACGAGAGAGACCCACAGGAGAAACAAAAGATCAGAGAAACAACCCTGTTTCAGATCCAAATTATCACAGGATTTTATGTTCCAAACCCTGAGGCACAGGAATAACCTACTGCTTTGCTTCTTGGGGTGGCTTTGTCACCACCCTCTACAACGAGCAGTGCTGGGCTGCCAGAACAATCTGACCACGAAAAACGAATGATTTTGCAGAGGGGCAGCAATTTCTAGGGCTGACATTACATCCCAGCAAGGCTCTGATCTTAAATTGAAGGAGGCTGGTTTGTGCCAAGGGTTTTGGAGAGAACAGCACCCCCTCCCACAGGGTCCCCCCAAGATAAACACACCCCAAATGCAGCACAGACTGATGCAACACCTTGCCTGTCCCTGGGGGCTTTCCTGCCTCCCTTCCTGACCTTTCCCCACTCACACCTCACCTTGTAAAGGTCTTTCTGCAGACTCCCAGTGCTGGGTCAGGTGTTTCACAGGTCTGCCTGAGCACCAGGGATCCTGTGGCAGAGGCCATTCCGGCATGGATCTGCCCAGGGGATGCATGGAGCAACCAAAGCACAGGCTTCCTCCAGCTCTGGGATGCTGAGGGTGGACAGAAGGAGGCCCTGTGATACCTCTGGAGGTACCTCCTGGCTGAGCAGGCTGCTCTCTCTCTCGCAGGATGCCTGGAGCGATGCCAAGGGGCAGCTCCACATGGATTCCCAGCAGGACTACCAGCTCCTCGGGGCTCGCAGGGCTCCCGAGGGGCTCTACCTCCTCTTCAGGAGAGCCTTCAGCACCTGTGACCCCAAGGACTACCTGATCGAGGTACGGCATCGCCCTCACCCCATTGTGGCACCTCCCAGCCCCATCCCAGCCCTGGGGCACGGCTCCAAACCCATCCTGCGGGGTTGGGCCTGGCTGTGGGCACAGCATCAGGTGTTGGTGCTGTGCGAGGCAGAGAGGAAGTGAGCTGCAGATGTCAGCCCTGGCCCATGAGTAACATTTGGCACCATCTATTCACAGCCCCTCCAAAAGCTCTCTGAGGTGTAGCTTTTAGCTCGTTTGCATCACTGAACACACGTTGGGTCTATATAAATCCCTCCTGCATCACTCTGCTCGGCAGTCTGGAGCCAACTGTTGGGAGTGTTACGAAGAGGGGTTGGTGTATCAACAGGAGGCAGAGAGGAGGGTTGTGACAGGAGCTGGGACAGAGGGACAGCAAATACAGGTGCTGCTCCCTGCTCCTGTGCGGCTCGGTGACGTCTCCCTGGCTCTGCATCCACCGCTCCCCTGCGAGCTGGGACTGGGGGGAAACCTTCCCAGTGGGGGATGTCAGACAGCTCAGGGTCTCAGGCACAGGCCCTGGCTGCAGGAAGGAATCTGTGCGAGGCTCATCTCGCATGAAAGCCTTTGTGGGCAGGATATTTTAGAGCCACCGTGGGCACAGAGTGTCCTCGAGTTGTTGCTGCTGGTGTTCAAAAGCTTGTCTTGTGGTGAGAAGTGTCTGCCGTCTGCCAAAACACGGAGAGCCCTGGAGGGAACAATCTGTGTGTGCGAACCAGGAAAACACTCACTGGTCTTTATTCTCCAATCCTTTAGGAAAACATTATTCTCTTTTTCTTTTCTCCCTTATCTCCTGTCCAGAGCTCTCTGCGTTCTTGTTGGCAGTGGACTTTCAGCAGAGCAGAGCTTCCCCCTGAAGAGCAGCTGGGAGAAAAGGGAGGATTTTCAGGGAGAAGTTTTGTTTCTGCTGTTACTCCCCAGGCCACTGCTGGGCTGCAGGATGGGATGAGCCCTACTCTGGTGGGTTTGTCCCAGCCTGGAGCTCCTTAGGGCTCGGAAGGAGCAGAGGGGATGTGTTACCCTTATGGGATTGATGCCACCTGGGGAAAACTTTTTAGATTCTCCTACCTGGTAGGGAACCCTCAGTGACCACATCAGCCAGAGAAATACCCTGGAATATGGAGTCTTCCAGGGACAGCACAGCAAAGTGAGCTACTGGGGCAGTCAGGGTGGGGCCACAAGACCCGTTTCTGGGTTCATGCCACCAGTGCTGGTGCTAATGGCCCACGCAGCTCCTGTTCTGCACGAAAACCCACCGGACGTATTCTGCTCTCGCTTCAGGATGGCACCGTGCACCTGATCTACGGGATCCTGGAGAAACCAGTGCGCTCCCTGCAAGCCATCAACATCTCTGCCCTCCACGGGGGGCTGCAGAGGGTGCAGCTGCTCAAGCCCAACATCAGCATCCCTGAGCTGCCCGGCGACACGAAGACCATGGAGATAACGGCCCCGGACGTCGTCATTCCCAGCCAGGAGACGACCTACTGGTGTTACATGGCAGAGCTCCCAGCAGGCTTCCCCAAACACCACATTATCATGGTAAGAGGCAGGAGAAGGGGGCAGATCGGTAACTGTGTTCACATCCTGCGAATGCCGTGCCACAGGGAGGCTTTCAGACCCAGGCAGCTTCCCAAACAACATCTTCCAGGCCCACCCCAGCAGTCAGTAGCCTCCTCGTGTCTCCTAGGGTGTCTCAGCAGGAGGTGACCGGGTGATGTTTTCCCACCTGGCACATCCAGCAGGTTCCAGGGCAGGCTCAGAGCTGACTCCCTGCGGAAGGGACGGACCCACAGCAGGGTTTTGGCACACGGAGAGCCATGAGGAGCATATAAATACAGGAAACAAAGGAACAGGGCTGGTGAGAGCAGGGCAGAGCGAGCCAGGATGGGAACTGGCTCCTAAAAGATGAGGCATAGCCCAAAAAAGAGAGTTACAGACATAAATGCAACTTGTGGGCATTGCCCGGCCGTGTCGCTTGGGCCACCTCCTGAAAGGAGAGGCAGAAACCTGCTGGCAACCCCGAGGAAAGGAGGAGCTGCTGGGAGAGCACCCAGCAGGTGTGGGGGTGGCTCAGGAGGTGACCTGGCACATCCAGAGTCAAACCCACACCGCGGGGAGAAGGAAAGCCTTCAGACACTGGAGCTGCAGCGAGCGCTCAGTGGTTTCGAGGGGAGAGACGGCGCTGCAAAGGAAGGCTCAGAAGGAGGATTTTCTCTCTAACAGATGGTGCGAAGTGAATCATCTGTGTGTAAGCAAGAAGTGTGTAACTCCTGATACCTTCCCGCTGCTGCAGATCACTTCTACAGCTGGCACTTTAAGCCAGAGCTGTTCCTCAGGCCTGAGTCACTCTCTCTACCCCAAATCCCCCTCCCCATGCCCCAAGCAGCTGTTGGGCAGAAACAAAACCCAAGAGCTGCAGGCAGAGCTATGACAACAACACAGCCAGGACTCTCTTTAGGGAAAAGCAACATCCCCAGGTCCACCTCAGCCCTGCAAAACTGGTAAAGGACTCAGCCATCACAAAACAGACCAAGATCTGCTGCTGATCCCCATCTGCTGCTGGGGAAAGGACGAGCTGGTTCTCTGTGGGTTCTGGTAGGCTCTGGGTTGGTCCCTGAGCCGAAAACAAAAGGTTTCCACAACTGACCTAATGCTCCTTGGGTGATAGTAACGTGTGGGTTCCCCTTCGAAGCACCCAGATGCTTCACTCCGGCACAACCTCCTCTTGGGAGCCAAAACAAGAGGTGAAAGCTCTTGGTCCCTCATGCCCAGAGCAACCTTCCCTCCCCATCCTGCGGCAGAAAGTGGTACCAGGTCACATCCATGCCAGGCCCCAGGGGTGGGCTCTCAGTGTGTCCTCTCCTTCTGGGACCTGCTTTGCAGTACGAGCCGGTGGTCACGGCGGGCAACGAGGCTCTTGTCCACCACATGGAGGTTTTCCAGTGCGCGGCCGAGTTCGACAGCTTCCCCCACTACAACGGGCCCTGCGACGCCAAGATGAAGCCGGACCGGCTCAACTACTGCAGGCACGTGCTGGCAGCCTGGGCCATGGGGGCACAGGTGGGTGTGACAAGGGACACGTCCCCCTGGGTGACAGCTGCCCCTCCCGACCCCATCTTGGCATTGCCCCACAGGGGCTGCCCTCACCCTGTTCTCTGCTGGGGTTTGGCTTCAGCCCTGCCCGACCTTCCCAGTCCCTCCTGGGTGTGTCTCAGTTCCCAGCCCCTCCTGGATGTGTCTCATTTCCCAGCTCACCCCAGCCCTCCTCCTCTTTGGTGCCATAAATCGGTGGGGTGGGACACTGGAACAGCTCCCCAGGGAATGGTCACGGCCCCCCCGAGCCTGAGGGAGCTCAAGGAGCCTTTGGACAAAGGCTCTCAGGCACCTGGGGGATTCCTGGGGCTGTCCTGTGCAGGGCCAGGAGCTGGAATTTGATGATCCTTGTGGGTGCCTTCCAACTCAGGGGATTCTGTGATTCTGTGACAGTACTCAGGCGCTGTGCCACTGCATCTGGAATGAGAGAAGCTTTTGGAAGCAAGAGCAGCTCTCCAAGCGCAACCAAGGGCCCAAGTCATGTCCCTCAGCCCATGGTGTGGGGCAGGGTTATGTCCACACATTCCCTTGGGCTTTTCGGCCTTGTTCCCAGAAAAGCCACCCCGCTGCTCCCCTAACACCCTCCCTTGTGCTTCCAGGCTTTCTACTACCCTGAAGAAGCAGGTCTTGCCTTTGGTGGCCCAGGCTCCTCCAGATACTTGCGCCTGGAGATCCATTACCACAATCCCCTGGTGTTCAAAGGTGAGGGGCTGGGTGGTGCTGCCCATTGCCTTCCCTGTTAGACCATGGCAGGGGAGCTGGGGAAATCCCAGGGAAGGACTGACACCTTCTGGGGAGGCCTCTGGCCTAAATCATGGCCCTGTTCTCAACTTTCTGGAGAGCTGATGGTCCAGATCTGTCCCTGCAGGAAGAATACCTTAAATTCCCACCTTTGCTGGTCTCAGCAAAGCCATCCTCACTGAAGGCTGACAGGTGCGTGCCCAGAGGTGGGGAAGGATGCTCGGGAAAGGAGCCTGCAGGCAGAAAACCGCCCCTCCAGAGGTCCTGCAGGGATGTGATCCAGGGCAACACCAGCACTGAGCTGGGCTGTCTCAGAGGTCCCCCCCAGTTTCCAGACAAGGTGGTGGGGCTGGCTCTGAGCTGAGAGCAAGAGTGACAGCAGTGCCAAGTCACCAGAGAGACCAGGCTGGCTGGGGAGGGGGGGATGTGGATGTTGTTTTCCTGTTCTCCCGCTTCGATAACATTGTCAGGAGACACATTGGAAAAAAAAAGAAGGATTCCAAACAACCCAGTTTCTTCATTACCATAAAAACAAGCAGCTTCTTGACTACCCAAGTATATTTTTAGGAGGCCAGAGCATATGTACTGTGGATCAGTCATAGCACATTCGGCAACTTGAGAAGAAACACGGCTATAAATACGGAGTTCAGGTCTTCCATCATTTATCTGCTTCTGCCTGTTAACCAATAGTGTCTCCCCCGTTATTCTTATCCCTGGGTGGGCTCCAGCCTGGAGACAGGGAGTGCAGAGCCAGCCTGAACCCCTCCTGATCTGCTGACCCTGCTCTTTCCCCTTGCCTGCACGGCCTTTTGGGATTTTGGGATGTACCCATTAAAGAAGCTGCAATGAGCCACATTCCTGAGGGAGTTCTCCAAAGCACCCCATGCTCTGTCCTGCTGCTTTGGCCTCTCCAAAGGCACCCCTTACCTCGCTCTCTTGGGACCATTCAGCTTCGGGTCAGTGCCCTTGCCAGGGAACCAGGTGCATCTGGGGCCGCTCATGAAGACTTGCACGAAAATCCGTAGGATTTAAAACCATTTCAAACAGGTTTGAAAGCTGTGAGCGAGAAGCTCCCCACGGCAGCACAGCATCGTTTTTCACCTCTCTGTGTTTTTCACCTTTTCACCTTGTCCCTGCAGTGACCCATCCTTGTCCTCTGGCCCCCCAGGTCGCCGTGACTCCTCGGGGATCCGGCTGTACTACACGGCCACCCTGCGTCCCTACGACGCCGGGATCATGGAGCTGGGCTTGGTGTACACGCCGGTGATGGCTGTTCCCCCTGGAGAGGACAGCTTCATCCTCACGGGATACTGCACTGACAAATGCACCCAGCTGGTGAGTGCCGTCCCCTCCAGCCCGGCTGCACCTCCGAGGAGAAAGGTTGCCTGTGGCTTTTCCCAGGTCCCAGGCAGCACCAATCTCCGGGCTCCCAATTCCGGGTTTTAAACTCACCGTGAGGTAGTGCTGGAAAGAAAAATCTGCTGTGTACAATAAACAGAGAGCAGCTGGTTGGGATGTGCTGAATCCCCCTGGAAGGAGCTCTCCTGGGGAGCCATCTGCTCCAGCTCCCCGGGGTACCATTCCCATAAAGCTCACTGCCGAGCTGGCCGTGTCCCAGTGGTGCTTCCCCTCACAGGGATGGGAAAATTGGCTCCTGCTTCCAGCGAGCTTGCCAAGAGCTCTCTCGAAGATGGTTCCAAAGGGCCCACCTTGCTCTCTCAGGGAAGTTTTGGTGTGTGTTTTTGTAGGGCCTACCCACGAGGAATCATTTGCACCTCCGCTAACGAGGGCAGGGAAGGAATCGGGGTCTGGCTCAGCTGCTCCTGCTGCCCCGGAGCATTGGTTTGGCAGCAATGAGGGCCTGTCCCTCTGCAAGGAGCTCACTGAGGTGCTGCTCCAGGGGTGCAGTGATCCCCTAAACCCCGTGTGAGAGCCAGAACAGGGGCAGCGTGTTCCCAGCACACAGCAAGGGGATGTGAGGGAGGGGAGAGGGGCAGGGCTGGGCACGGGGGCTTGAGCCCTCCTTCCTTCCCCCAGGCTCTGCCCGCTGCTGGCATCCGCATCTTCGCCTCCCAGCTCCACACGCACCTGGCAGGGAGGAAAGTGGTGACGGTGCTGTCCCGGGACGGGAGGGAGCGGCAGGTTGTGAACGCTGACGGGCACTACAGCCCTCACTTCCAGGTACAGGGGCTGCAGGGGCACTGGGGGCGCGGCTGGATGTCACCCCTGGGCACAGCGGCATTGCTCTGATGTGTCCCCTTCCCTTCCCTTCCCTGCCAGGAGATCCGCATGCTGAAGGAGGTGGTCGCAGTTTTCCCGGTGAGTTGCTCCAAGAACCGTTCCAAACAGCGCGTCCTGACCCCACGGCCCTGAGCCCCCTGCCTCCTCCCATCACCCTATCCCATCTGGGGACTCCCAGGGGGGCTGCAAGAGTGAGGGTCCCTGGGTCATATCTGCCATCTCCCAGCAGATACTTTGGGGACACCGGGCCCCCTCTCGTATGGCACAGAATTGGTGTGTGGGCAGCCAGGAGCTAAATGAGGCTCCTAATCCAGCTGGGCTTCGTCTGGCAGAGAGAGGCTCCTCGGGGGGTGAGGATGAACCCTGCTGGTGCCCCTTCTCCTTGCTTGATGGTAGGAGAGGAAGAGATTCGGCATCAGAGTGGGAGTGGGTGGGAAAACAGGAGTGGTGCCCCAGGGCTCTTCAGATGGGGAAGGACTTGGCTGCAAAGCTGAGGGCACCTCCTTGCCCCACGGGGCTGCTCAAAACACTCAGCACCCACTGGAACCGTGCCCAGGGCTGTGCCCTGGGGTGTCCCCGTGGTCCCCAGCACCGACTGTGGCAGGGAGGCTGTTGTGCCATCAAGTAAGCTCCAGATTTGGCACTTCAAACTGTTGCTAAGTGCAATTCTTAAGGTGTTTTCAACCCTGCAGAAATTATTAAAAAGCGAGCAAAGCAGGAAACGCCATCCCCGGGATGCAGCCCTGGGGGATCTCTACAAGGGATGCAGGTTTAACAAGCGCTCCTGTGGGGCTGCCGGCAGTGCTAGTGGGGAAACAGGCTCCTGATATGGGGAGCAGAGATTTCTATGTGGCACACTCCCCAGTCCCTAAATTTTCCTGTGTTTGAACCCCCCAGGGCGATGAACTCATCACCACCTGCACGTACAACACCGAGGACCGGAGCAGAGCCACCGTGGTGAGTGCAGGGGCAGCTCCCCTGCCTTTGTGGGGCACCCCAGGGTGGATTGGGGGCACCCCCAGAGTGGGCACCTGCACGAAGCCAGGCTGAATCACAGCCAGAAGCAAAGGGAGGGTGGGAAGAAGGCAACTCACAAGGCTCTGCTGCCTGCAGCGGGGATGTGAAGGTGCTAATTGTGAAGTAGCGTGTGTCACTCCAATTCCCATCACAAACTGTTCCACCAGGGATTAATTGTAATTAAAGAGAGGTGGCATTTTTTGACAGTGCATGTTATTTCCTTACATAGGCAGTGAAAAAAAAAATATAAAAGAGTCTGTCAGAGGTACCATCAACAGGGACAAGGCTAAATATAGCAGAGGGATTATAGGAAATCTGCATTTTAATGTAAACCACACGGTCTAGCCTGGAAGTCTGTCCTTGCACAGAGGGCAGACAAGCAGAGAGCTGCCCATGCCATGCACCTGAAGGGGTGTGAGTACCTCTCTCTATCTATCTCTATCTCTCTAGATATCCAGATATCAAGGTATAGATAATAGATAGAGATGACAGATATAGATCCATGTGAGTGTGCACACAGGGGTGTGAGCTCTGTGCCCCGCTGCCCTCCCTGCCCTTGTGCGGCCCCAGCAAGGCACGGCCAGGCCCCGCTTCCATCACCTTCCTGCCTGTGCCACAGGGAGGCTTTGGCATCCTGGAAGAGATGTGTGTGAACTACGTGCACTACTACCCCCAGACCCAGCTGGAGCTGTGCAAAAGCGCCGTGGATCCGGGCTACCTGCACCGGTACTTCAACCTTGTGAACAGGTAAAGAGCCCCTGCACAGCGGGGCTGGGGGGACAGGGAGCACTGGTGAAAAGGCCAAACCCAGGGTTTTGAGGATGTCTGTGTAGTGAGAGCCAGCAGGAAGGGAGAGCAGTCCCGGGGAGGGACTTCTCAGCAAGAGTCAGTGTGTGGTGAAGTGCATAAATGCAAAATATTCCTTATAACCCAAGGCAAACACCAAGGATCCACGGCAGAGGAGGGGGCTGCAGCCCATCCACCCATGAGGAGAGGGGAGATGCTGACCTTGCACAGGGTGTCCTACCCACGGGCTGGTCCCAAATCTTGCCCTGCGGGTGCTGGCTGCTCCAGGCTCTCCCTGTGCCCGGCGCCGACCTCGGGGCCATTCCAGGTCGCTGTTCAGGCAGGGAGGAGTTAGTCACATCCAGCGCTGCCAGGGGACAGCACTGCTGGGTTTCAGCGTGGCCTTTCTCCTGCCCAGGTTTAACGACGAGGAGATCTGCATGTGCCCACAGATCTCTGTGCCACAGCAGTTTTACTCCATCCCCTGGAACACGTTCAACAGGGATGTGCTGAAATCCCTCTACGGCTTTGCTCCCATCTCCGTGCACTGCAACAAATCCTCCGCCGTCCGGTTCCCGGTAGGTACAGCCTGGCTCCCAAAGCTTCCCAGCAAAATTCCCAGATGTAGGGTCGGGTCTGCGGTGCTCAGGACACATCCAAAGCCAGCAGGCTCAGGGCAGGGGGCTGGAGCTGCCAGGAAATCCCTGGCATCAGCAGGACACGGAGCCCGGCCCAGCCCTGTGCTCAGACAATACGTCTGGAGCCCACCACGGATGCTCCCAGCCAGATCCAATTAGGAGATGCATTTGCATAAAGTGATTTGGAGGCTGCTTTTGTTGGGTGTTAAAGTAGGGCCAGATCCAAGGAGAAACGTGAGGTGGTTTTTAGGATTTTGGCAAATCACCCCGGGTCCCAGCAGAGCGAGTTCATTACACACAGCATCTGTGCAGCCTCTGAACGTGGTGATCCAGCGAAATGTGAAGGATAAAGGACTGGGAGGTCTTTAAAATAAAAACAGGCCCAGTGATGAGGGACATGACGATGGTGATGGAGATTTAAAACCACTGCTGGCATCAGCTTCCAACGCCATTTATCAGTGTAATAAATTTGGATGATACCTCGTTCCTGGATCCAGTGCTGTCCACTGCAGCACGGGAGGATGCTGAGCTGATTCCAGGGATGACCATCAGCTTTCTGCCACAGTAAATTCCCTTTAGCAAAGTTTCACTCTGGAGAGGGCAGAAACCTTTCCAGTTTTCTGGAACTGGAGACCTGGCACCTCTCAGCCATGCAGAGCTTTGCTGCAGGGACAGAAGCGGTGCAGAAGTTTCGTGCAGCAGCAGAATTATGAATTAAACCTCTTAATTTATGACCCAGACAACTCCCTTGATTTCAGAGAGGTCTGGGGAGCTGTCAGGAAGGGGCTGGAGCAGGACAGAGCTGATGCTGGCATGAAGTGGGTCACGAGCATCGCAGCGAGGGCGAAGGAGCCTCTGCTCCGCTGGTGTTTCAGAGCGAGCCCGACTTGGAGACATCTCATTTATTCCATACTGTTTCTGCCAAGAGAAAAGCACCAGCTTCTAATTAAGCTCATGTTTTTGCAGTTCAGTGCTCCCAAATCTGATGATTTCTGGAAGGAACTGAGTGCTGTTAATTACCCAGCCAAATCTCAAGGTAGCACTTGTGAGCGGCAGCGGAGACGGTGCCATCCCCAAGTCCCCTGCACCCGCAAGGGCTCGCAGTAAACTCCCTCTGTTCAGATTTCCACTCGAAAGCACTGAAGACAACAACTATCAAGACACTCCACATGCCTTTGATCTCTCCAAAAAGCAGGCTCAGGGTTTGGGATGTATCAGCAGGGCAGACGCTGCAGCAGATGGGCTCGGGGCTGGAGCCGAGCCCTGGAGCAGGCGCACCCTAAAGATGCTTAACTGCTCCCCTAAGCCATATGGGCACGGGAGAGGAGTTGTTCCTCCAGCTGGTGCTCCCCTGCAATGCTGCCCTACCTCTGGTCACTCCCCATGAGCTTTGGAAAGGTCCCTCCATCCCACTCCATCTTTGCCCAAGGTTTTGCGCAGGCTCTGGCCCGTTTCGCTTGACATACCAGGAGAAATCTCAGCTGAAAACATAAATTCTACTTTCATCTTGCTGATGACTCACGGCTCTACCTCTCCTCTCCAGACCTCCCTCCTCCTGCTCACGCTGCGGCTCAGCCTCTCGCTGACATTTTCGCGTGAACGCGCAGCCGGCAGCCGAACCGGAGCATCACCGCCCCGCAGCTGAGCCCCCCGCGCCCTCCCAGCCCCTGCCCACGTCTCCACCGGCCACCAGGCCAGGCCAACGTCACATCTGAGTTAGATCCTGCTCGGCAGGCTCAGCCCCGGGCCCTGCCTGCACCTGGCAGGTTGCTCTTTGCAGGCAGCATCCCCAAAGACAAGGTGCCTCCAGGGATGCACGGAGCTGGGGGGATTTGTCCTGGCCGTGGTCACCATGAGCCCTGATGGCTGTGACAGCCCTTCCCTGGCTCTGCTCCGTGGCCCCTCAGCCGGGCTGCTGCATCTTTCCTGCTCCACGGGCACGTCCATGCTGGAAATTCCTGCCAGCGCCTGGTAGGGAGCGTTTTCCAGAGCGTGGTGGGCCTGTGGGACTCCCTGGTTTGAGCTGCCTCCACCTGATTTGGCAGGTAACGCTTTTTGGGGTGGAAACTCCCCAGCTGGAATGGGCTTGTGGAACATGGAGCGCCTCAGACGTCTGCGCCGCTGAGGGGATGTGTAGGTGCTTCTGCGCTGGGAATAATTAGTGGTGCCTCATGAGAAAACACCCAGATTTGGGCTAAAAACACTCCGAACACTAAAGCTCACGTCATTTCTCCGAGCAGGCAGAAACAGCGAGCCTCCGAGCACCCGCAGGCCCGCCGTGGTCTCACGGTGCTCACCTCTCTCGCAGGGCGAGTGGGAGAAGCAGCCGCTTCCCAGCATCACCGAGAGGCTGCCGGAGCCCGTCCCTCGCTGCCCGCCCGCCCCGGGGCCCCAGCCTGCAGCCCCCGTGCCCCTGAACCTGGGCCAGCTCCGGAGGGACTGACACGGTGCCGCCACCAGGACGGGAAGCGCCTCCGGGCAGGAGCATCCGTGGGGAGCATCCCGTGGCGCTGCCCACGCCGCGATGCCAGCCGGTGTCCTGGCCCTGCCTCCGGAGGGGCTTCGGGCTCATGAGCCGGGGTTCAGAAAGTCCTCCGGGGATGGGGAGCGCTATATTTAGTGCGTTATTAGCAATCCCGGCTCTGAGTAATGCTGCTTCCCACCCCCGGAATAATAACGGCGAGGTTCGCTATTGTGCCGAGCCCGGAGCGGGGGAAAGGAGCTCGTTTTCCCGCGGGGAAACTGAGGCACGGAGCTAAGGAATGCGTGGGAGCAGCATAAAAGCCTTGCCGGTGTCCCACGGTCCCGTCTAGCTCAGGATGGCTCCACAGGTGCTCCCCCACGCTGGCAGCTGTGGCAGGGATGGAGGGAAGGATGGAGGGAAGGGTGGAGGGAAGGGTGGAGGGAGGGAGGGGTGCCACAACACCCACCCAGCACTCCCCTCCCTCCCGCAGGGACTCCAGCTCCCCCCCACACTCCTTCCCCCGCTCCTCCATGCTCGGGATTATTTTCTTCTGATGCCACCAGATGCCAGTGGCTGGGAACAAACGATGCCTCCGGGATGGGGTTTAGGAAAGGGGAGGGGGGGAAGGGGAATGACAAATCTTTTGTCAGGAAAAATTGCTCCATTAAATATCCAAATGAGAAATAAATTGCTTTTTGCTGTTGAGCTCCTGAAGACTCAGGAGGAGCAGAGGAGAGGCTGGAGGTGCAGCAGGAGAGTCTGTGTCCATCCCAGCTTGGTGCCTGTCCTTGCTGCCCTGAGACAGGTGGGATCCAGGCCAGGTGGCCCCCAAAATCGCCTTCCCAGGCACCTTGGGTGTAAGGGAATTCTCAAGTCAGAGCACTGCACACTAGAAAGGATTTTTTAAAGCAAAACTTGATGTTCCAGGCACAGAGTGGATCCCTGGCTTGGCAGGGAGGCAGAATGCTCCTTCCCTCAGAGCATTGCCTCACAGCCACCCCCTCCCCTGCCCTCCGCCTGCCAGAGGGAGGGCGGTCACCTCCTATTCAGGAGAAAAATTCATCTCAATCTTGTTTTTTAATGTTTTCAGTAAAACCAAAGCATTTCAGAGTTCACGCTCTTGCCCGTGGCGCTCGTGGCACGAGGGTAAGGAATTGAAATCAGCTCTAAAGAGGGTATGACCCAGGCAAACCTAGTCAAGGGAAATAAAGGGGAGAGCAGGGAGTGAGATTATTTCTTCAGGCGGGTGAAAGCTTCGGCCGAGAGCCCAGCGAGGGGACCAGAGCAAGGGATGGTGACGGGCACAGGCTGGGAGCTGCTGATCCTTCCCTTCAGTCCAGGCCGTGTGCGTGTGAGACAAAACCTTCCCTGCTGCCCCCAAGGCTGGCTCTGAGCTGCCAGAGGCTGCCGGGGTTTGAGCTCATGGCTCAGCCTCTGCCAGCATCCCCCTCTCCGTTAGGAATTCAAGGAGCCAGCTCCAAGGTGACCTCCGGGAAGATGCCACAAGGGACCAGGGAGCTGCCAGCGGATGGGGCCAAGGGCAGCTGTGGGGTCAGTGCCCCCGCTGGCCACCTTACACCACAGCCTGTGCCAGGAGCAGCCCAGAAAAATTGTGGCTTCCCCATCCCTGGAAGTTTCAAGGCCAGGTTGGACGGGGCTTGGAGCAACCTGGGATAGAGGAAGGTGTCCCTGCCCACGGAACCCATGGAATGAGATGAGCTTTAAGGTCCCTTCCAACCCAAACCACTCCATGATTCCGTGATTTTATGACACACAAACAGCACTGGCAGAGCAGAACCCACAGCGTGAGCCCGGACAGTGACCCTGTGCTCCTGCCCCTTCCCTCCACAGCCCCCACCCCACACAGAGTCCCCCGGGGCACAGCCAGGATGGGCACACCCATGGGAGTGGGGACGGACGCAGCAAGGGAGCAGAGGGACGGCAGGTTTGGAGGCTCCAGCTGTAACAGCAGCAGAGTTAGTTTAAAAAAAATTCATTTCCAGGCAGCGTGAAACTACATTTGGTGGGAAAGAGTTTCCAGCAAAGTCAAAAATTGAAACCACTTCATGTGCAGTGAGAGCAAACACTGTTTGCAGGCCAATTAACCCAGGGAAAACAATCACTGCTGCAGCGGCACCGCTTCGCTTGGAGAACAGAGCATCAGAGTCTTCGGGCTTTTCGGAATCTCTTCCTCCTCTCCCCTCTAATTCCACCCAAATTCACTTGACGGGTTCCAGGCGGGTGCCCGGCTCTTGCAGCTGACCCCGGAGCCAGCAGGGGCAGGCGGGGCCGGGAGTTCTGCCGGCAGCTCCTCTTCCCTCTCGGCGTCCGCAGCAGCCTCAGTAAAAGCCCTTCACGCGTTTGTTGTCGGGGTCGAACGGGGACTTGGTGTGAGCTCGGGCCGGGAAGGTCACTCCCATCCGCTCCAGCTCGTAGCTGCCACTCTTCACAAAATCCAGGGAAACCTGCGAGGCAGAGTCGTGGAAAAACCCCTGTAGGGTGCCAGCATCCCAGCTTCATCCCTGGGCAAGCTCCCACCCGCCCCACAGATCTGCTCCCTGCAGAAAACCCAGCTCTGCCATCCCAAGAGGATGCGTGGCAAGGAGGAAAAGAGCTGTTAAAAGTGCTCTGTTAAAAAAAACAAAAAAAACAAACAAACAACAAAAAAAAAAACAAACAAACAAACAAAAAAAACCAAAAACAAAACCACAAAAAAACTCCAGTATTTGAAATATTTTAGGTTTTTTTTTCCCTGGGGAGGTATACGATGGAAAGGAAAGCGGAAAAGAAAGGGGGAAAGGGAAAAAGGAGAGTAAAAAGAGGAACATTCACCACTGGGAGAAAAGGGGGTTCCCAGGGGCAACCGGCCCACAAACCCACTTGCCTTGGGGCTCTTGCAGGGATGCAGGATGCAAAGTCAAGGCAAGCAAGAGCAGGAATCACAGCATGCACAGAGCTCTCGGCTGGCACTGAGACAGGCCCTGGAGATGTCACCCCAACCTCTGTGCCCACACGGGTTCCCTGCCCACAGCACGCTGCTTAATGAGGGCACCTGACTGATGATCCAGGAGCCTCCCAGGGTTAATTAAGAGCCTGCCCTGCTCCTATTGGCCACTGCTCCCTACAACGGGAGTTAATTCACTACTGCAATTAATATTGGCTTGCAATTAACGCCCGAGGCGGCACTTAAGCCGTGCTGGGGCCTGACACGGTGGCGGTGGGTGACACCAGCCTTGCCACCGAGCCGTGACCTCCCTCACCCTGCACGGGGGGAAGCAGGAGGGAGCTGCCGTCCCACCTCCCCCCCGGCTGACAGCAGTGGGTTTGTGCCGCTGCAGGGACGGTGGCCCAGCCCCGCCGGGGGGCTGCACTCACCGGGCCCCCCGCGGGGTCGCGGATGTAGCCGTAGGCGATGGTCCTGTCGATGGCAAATCCAAAATCCGCCCGCCGGACGTGGCCGACCACCTCGCCGTCCCTCCAGACCGCCTCCAGGCCGAACATGGGCACCTTCCTGCAAGGCAGGGGCAGAGGTGCCACAGCACAGCCCCACCGCGGGGCAGGGGGGCTTGGGGGCACCCTGGCTGTGCCCCAGGCCAGCCCTCCCACTGCCCACAGGCTCATTCCCCTCTCCCTGCTGAACCCCGCATCCCCTCCAGCCCGATTTGCAAAAGCCCCCCCGCTGCTCCGGGCGAAACAAGATCAGCCCCGCCACGCCGCTTGCAGCTCCCATTAAACATCCAGCAGGGCATTTGCGGTGGGATTGAAACTGGAGACGGAATTAGAGCGCGGAAAGCTCGCAGCCGAGCCCCACGTGCGCCCAGGTGTGTGCACACAGGGCTCTGTG
>VZTE01001919.1:0-111389 GCA_013397775.1 Eulacestoma nigropectus
TCTTGATTTCTAGAAGTTAAGAAAGCATGTTTCAGTTTTTCTTTTTGTCCTAGGAGTAGTTGCTGGGAAAGCATTAGGACTGTTAAACAAGCTAGGTTGCTGGCTTGTTGAACAGACTAATGCCACTTCGCTTGCTTTGTTAGGATTGTTAACTGATGTAGATTNATGCCACTTCGCTTTCTTTGTCAGGATTGTTAACTGATGGAGATTTTGTTAGACACACCACTCTGCAAAACCAGGCAGCCGTCTTGTCATTTTACTACTTGTACTGTGTTTGTTGTAGTTTCTGCAAGGGGCCCCACAGAGGACCATAAACACTGCGTTTTTATTAAAATAGAAATGGGGAACTGTGGAAGTAACAGCAGGCCTGACAGTACGTCTGATTCTGACATGACAGCCTGTCTGTGAGAAACTTAGTAGAAGGAATCCAAACAAGAGAGAGAGAAAACAGCAACATGGCTGCACCTGGTGTTTTTCTGAATGCCTGAACACTTATGCTATAGAGGAACAATAGTAGTATGTAGAAGCTGTAATAGCCAATAGATGTATTGTAGCAGTTAGAGACCCCGTGAACACGTAGCCTGATTGATAAACATACAAAAGTGTATAAATAACACTGGCTTTGTAAAATAAACAGCTTTTTCTGCCTGAAGTGTGTGTGTGAGTTCTGCATGTCGCGTCTGCCTCAGCAGCGACAAATATGTGGAATTAGGAGGCCAGTTATATCCCTAACTTCTTTTGAATAAATTATGTCATAGTTTCAGACAACTATGGTTTCAAGTATGTCTCAACAATGTCTTGCATTGTGTTCAGGGTTGTAATGCAATTGAGTCAAGAATTTAATCCAGTTCCCAAATTTCTGAATCTCAAGCAAGCTCTTTAAGTATTGCAAGATTAAACTTTCCTATGTCTATGCGGACATCTGAAAATTAGAGTAAGAACAAAATAGCTTTTTCTGATATTTTTAAAGTTCACCTTCTTTATCCTAGACAATTGAGAAGTGCAGTAACTCAAACCATATTAGGTATGTTGTACCATGCGTATCACATTTATATTATATTTTACAGGAAGTAGGATTTTGTTGTTTTGTTATTCTGTTACTCTAAAAAAAACCCCTAAAATATCTTAAATATTGCTTCTTATATATTCAACAGAGAGACGAAATTCATACTGAAAATATGCACTCAGACTTGCATATGGATGTTTCAACTCCCTTTCCTCCTGGCACAACATACTGTGCATGCACAATATTGAAATTAAACTGTAATATGCCAAAGCATTTCATTCCCCTGTAATTCCTTTGCAACAGTGAGATTTGTCTACTTACTTCTTTGGCATCAATCTCCAGCATTAACAATTGTTATAACAAAAGAAGGAGCAAGAAAAGAGCCAGTTTGAGCCTCTAAGCATCATACATTTCCAATACACACTGCACTTATTTCTTAGTCATTAGAACTGACATGGTGTGTGGGACCTGAAGGATGTGTTTGCAAATGACTTTCAGAGAAAGTTGAATATGTAATCAAAGTTATTTATGAACCTGCTGCAGCAGAACTCTCTTGTAGTAGCATGGACTGTATTCTCAGTCAAAAAATGTCACTGATACAGTTCTCCACAAGAAGCCTCTCTAATGTAAATGCCTTTGTCAGCATGGGGGATAGGAAAGAAGGAACACGTCAAACGGGAGTTTTCAGTTATCACAGCCCTCAAGAAAAACATGAAAGGCAGAAGAGTTTTTACACACGCAGTCAACAAAAGGACACTAAGCCTCAGGTATTCAAATTTCGTGAAGATATTGCATATTTAACTGCAGTAAAGTAATTCTAAAGTAAAAAGTGGAAAGCATAAATTTAGGGTCAGAAATAAACAGATATAACTAACACTATGCATTAGTATTCATGTTAAAACCTACAGAAACATATAGGTAAGAATTCATTGACGATTTACATCAAATGTGACAAAGGTTATTGCATTAGACTTATTTTCTCATCACCCATGGATTTGCTTTGATTGATAGGGAGTTCAGTTTAGTGGGGTCATTCCACTTGTTCCTTTCTAAAACCACTTCAAAAGTCATCACCATTTTTTACTTCAAATATTTTGTAATTTTGCTTTGTTCAGAAAACGAGAAGATTTTCCAAAGTGGATCCTAAATAACATTTACCTGAAAGAAATTCAGAGCCAACTTGCTTACTGATTTTTACTAGAAAAATTAGCACAAGCCCTGTGCTGTATGCATTAAAACTACATGTAATGACAACAGTAACCAGTGACTGCTTGCTTGTGTTTATAGAGTAAATCCATCACAAACTTAATTAATCTTAGACTCAGGATTAAACCTTGCTTCCTTTCAGCTTCCACTCTTGACTTTAATCTCTGCAAGCCAAACCCATTCTATTATTATAATGACAGCTGATTGTTGTATTGGAACAGCTCCAATAATTGTTCAGAGGGAAGAAATTATGGAGATTCTCTCTCCCAAATTTTGTTTTATTAACATGGCTTGATTTGCAAAGGTTTGTTGCAAATCTGGTTCTGACTCTCAGTTTACAAAGCCCAAAGATTAAACAGCAGTAGAGTAACCCAAGAAAGAAGGAAAGTTGATATATTTGCTTTTAGAGGGGCCCCTGGGAAGCTATTTACTCAGCTCCAGTAAAAGCAGGAAAGTACTGAGCTCCATTTTCTTTAAATATCTCAGAGATTATCCTAGCATTCAGTAAGAACTGGAAGTATAGTACTGGCAAAAGCATAAAAAATAAGTTTTTGTTTTTTATTATGACAACTGGGAGTTAATTTTGACTTTCTTTTTGAGTTGGAAAATAGTGCATAGGCAGACACAATGTTGTATGAGATTGTCAGCTAAAACAAACTGAAGTCATTAAAAAGAGTAGGCAATGTGGGAAACAACTCTATCAGTAGGGACAGGCAAGTGCAATGCAGTTAGTTCTTTTCTATTTATGACTTTGCAGGGACAATATACAGGCTTAGACAAAACCTTTTTTTCCATTCTATGCTCATGTATAAAATTCAAATTGTGATTCCTAAAGTTAGTATAACATCCTTATGTGCAGTGAGGGAAAAGCAGTAAGTGGAAATTCTTGGGTTTATGGTTAGGTATTTCTTCAGATTAAACTGACCTTCTCACAGTGTGGATGTCACAGCTACATTCTTTTTCTAATAATCTCTTGCCAGGAGGTATTCCTGTCCACCCTTGATCTCTTTGATATCCTATCCAAATCAAAAAAAAAAAAAAAATTCCAATTCTTTTCTTCACAGTGTTTCTTCCTTTTTCTCCTCCCTTCTTTGTTATTATTTTATTGATTTACTGGGAACTTAATGGAAATTCTGCATCTATCTTCTCTTTACTTAGCACACTATTAGCTCCTTCATCAACTTTTTCATTTTCTTCTAGTCCTCAAGTAGTATATCTCAGGCAGCTCACATTTTTACTTTCATTGAATTCCTGCTTGAACGCAATCATAGCATTTATAACAAAGATTTTCCAGAATCTGTTTGGCCAGAAGTGCTTGATTGAAGAAGTAACATTTTCATCATGTGATCTTTAAATTCTTTGCACAAATCCAATAAGATAACTAATACAACCCACCTGCCCGCACCGGTAACACTTACTAAAAGGTCCATTTCTGCATGACAGTCTGCAGAATGTCCAACAATGAGTTTCTCTTATTATCTGATCATTATGTTTATTGGGAGATGTCTCTGCCCAAATTAAGGTGCAAACGAGACCATAGGTTGAAGTCAATAGTATGGATTTTATTTAACAGCATATGTGAGGTAGAGAGATAGAAAGAAATAGGAAAAAGAGAGAGGGGGAAGACAAAGAGAGTGACAGACAGAGATTAAGAAGTAAGATAATCACCCCCACTGTGGATCTAGCGGCATCGCATTGATCCTCTGCTTCTCGTCTTCTCAGTAGGGAAGGGAGGGGTGGGGGGGTTCCTGCAAAACATATGGATGAATATACAATGGATTAATATACTTTCAAGTATACATGGGAATGCCCAAGAACCTGCCCTCTGAGCAGAGTTCTACACTGTCTTTCGCAATGCACTCTGGATCTGTTGCAACACTTTGGTTCATGTGCAGCCCTCTGGTGGATGGCCTCAGGAATGAGTTTGTGGGGCTCTTCAGGGGTCTTTGATCATTTACAACTCCTAAGACATGACAGCTGCCTCTCGCTTGAATGTCCCTTGTGAATGTGACCTTCCTGGCTGGGGTGGAACTGGGGAGAGGCTTTTAAAACTGAGCCAGCTTGTGTAAGGGAGGACTCTCCAGCGAGTCTGCTTCTTATCTGGCTTGTAGCCTCTGGTGATGGGTGCTCACCTGTCTGTACCACAGGTTTCACCATCACACACCCAAAACCTCTCCTTCTCCTTCAAGGGGGACCTTGGCTGTGGGGAAAGAGTGTGCAAACCCAGTCTCACCAAACGAATCTCTGGGCTATGGCATTCCTCCTCAAACCCAGCCAGAGCTGATTTTCAGTACAGCTGCTGTGTTTGGCTTTCCTTGTGAATACATTCCTCTCCCCCAGCCTTGTTTATATCTTCCTAGACCTGAGATAATTGGACAGTAGTGCCACCTTTGTCTTATCTCAAGTTCCTGTCAGGTGGCTTAACTCACTGTACAAATTCCCATCAGGAGGCATATTTGGGAGGGTGGGCTTTGATGATCCCAGATGAGCAGTAGATTCTTTGCATAGTTTGCTACAATGGGCAAAGTCCTTTGGTGATTTTTTTAACCATGTTTGAGCCATGAACCATTTCAGTCTCTCACAGTTCCCTCACCTGCTAAAGAGTATTCCAGTGCTAAAAATACCTTCAGGAATCCTGAAGTAGGGATCAGGACTGTGGAAGGTGCAGGCTTTACCCTGCTCTCCCAGGGTTATGGATGGGAGACCATGCCTGCAGGACAGGAGATAGATCTATATCACTTCACAGCCGTTGCCCTGGCTGGTGTCCCTGGTGGACATTATGATCCAGTCAATGGCTTCCAATTCCCTTGATTTATTTAGAGACTGAAATTGTGCCTTTCATGCTGTAAAAATATCTCCAGAGTTTTTGTTACCATGATTACTCTATCTTGGCTTATACTATTCATCAGGAATTAATACAACCTGTGAATCAAGAGGTCATAAGAAATTATTTTATTACAAGACACAGACTATTCCATCCAAAGTCAGCTCTGCATACATGCTATTACCTCATACATATCAAGGAGAAAGAGTGTTAAGATTTTGTGTGTCTTTTGAGCTTTGCTTCTTTTAAGTGGTGTCACATCGAAGGGGGAAAAAAAAGCAATTTTAAACATTGCCCTCTGATAAAAACTCTGTAAGATAGGCCGTGAAAGCAGGACTTTTCAGTGGCTTCTCTACAAGATAAGAGATGCACATCTGGAAAGATATATGCATGCAGCACATTCATTGCACAGATATGCTGCACAATATTCAAATCCATAGGTGTGAGGCGAAGGAATATTACTCCAGAAATGCTCGGAATGAACGCACATTGTCATTTGGCGACATAGTACAAAACAATTACAGCAAATTTCAGTAACTTTTGTCTGCAACGAAACAAGCTCTAATAGCTGATTCAAAATCCTGTGTAAATACATTAATATTACCTTTAATATGATCATGAACTGAGTATCAGTTGAGACAAATGGACAAAAGAATTTTGCATAATAATAATTATTAAAGGTTTTTATGCCTCATTATTTTTTACCATTATTAAGGATTTTCTGCTATTTGTATTGCAACACAGATATGAAAAGTGTGTTTCTGTAAAAAGTTGAATTCAAATATACTCTTCTGAAACATGTCTGCTTTTGAATTTGCCCCAAATAAAACAGTAATGCTTCTAAATTGCAAATATATTGATTCAGCTTTTGTACTGTGGACCACACATAATACCATATAATTTAGCCCCATTTTCTTTCTTCTCAAAGCTGGTGCATCTTTACCAAAATGCAGCAGCCCACAGTATCACAGGGAATGTGACGTGATCACAGAGAACTTTAACAGAAAGGCGGTATGAATCATAGCCCCTGGGAAACATTATGACAGCTTTCAAAATGAGAAATGCATGTCTCTGTAGAGAGAAGTTGAATTTTGCATGGAAATTTGTAACATGTTTATTGCTTATGATTCACTATTTGCCATTTGATTTTTGAGCTCCCCAGTATTCTTTCTGCTTTTTACCAGTGTCTAAAAGTTTTAGGCGTAAGAATATGATCTGTAATAAATCCCAAATATTTAATTTTAAAAATGAAACACACATTAATAGAAGCATCTTCATTTGTACACTAAAGCAATTGATAAATGTGCTGATGGTGGGGTAGGATAAATCCTAATAGTACTAACAGAATAATTAGCAGCATGTAGATTGGGGAAACATTTTTTTTTCCACATCACTTACATCCCTGCTATTCTTGTTCATCATAGAGCATCTCTTCCCTCACAACAAGCTGCTCCTCATGCTGCTTGACCACGAGCAAAAAGGGCTGATCTGAGGAGAGGTTTCTACCGAGTTAGAGGGATCTGAGTAACTTTAAATCACCTCTAAGTAAGGGTTATATAACACTGAACATAGTATTTTTCCGTGCTTCAGGAAGAGAACCCTCTACAGTGAGGGACAAGCAGGTCCATCCCCACCTCACACCCCATGGCATCCACCAGGCTCCAGCTGCCATTTGCCCCCACACACATGCACAGGGAACCTTCTGAGCTGCTCCTCAAGGGCCCCCTGGTCCTTGTACAGAGAGACAACCAGAATACACTTGCTCAGCAACAGGAAAGGGTCATTTACAGTCAGTAATTGGCATTAAGCTGTTCCAGTTAAAGCATAGAGAGCAAGCACAGCACAGCACTGGACAGCACCAGAGGCTTGGGAGTCACCTGGACAGCTCTTGGCCAGGTGGCAAGGGCTGAAATGTCACCTACCCACAGCCCAATTCCCCCTTCACCATCCATGCCTGCCCACATCATGCTTTTTCCCTCTCAGCTGCCCAAGCAGCTGCCAACCAGCTCCTCAGGCATTTCCCCCACCCCTGCGAGGTGGCTGTCTTGTTGTCCTGGCTCAGCTCTTGCAGGACAGAAGTCCCCCCAGACTGAGGTCCTCCCATCTCTGCCATGCCCATGCAGGGATGCCGTGGTCCCAGCAAACCACCGGCACCCGAGGGCACACACAGTGTGACATGGGCAGGGCCACACCTGCCAAAAACCATAACAATCCAACCACATCTTCTTCCACCACTAATTACTTGATCCTTAGAAGTTGACAGCAACACGTTTTCCCTTCCTTCTTAAACACTAGTGCACTCATTTTATATGCAGAGGGAATCGAAGGCCTTTTTTTTCTCCCACTTGCATGACATAGACTAATCCATTAAAATTCAGGCTACTGTGTTTTCAAGTAGTACCATATTAAAGTACTGTAGTTGTGTAGTGCCTATAATAAATTCCTTGCAGTCTTCTGCTGAGTACATACAGGAAAAACAGAATTTCTGTATTACAGCCATAGAGAATGTATATTAATTTACATTTAAAAGCGAACAGTTAAGATCCCTTTCAACTGATCTGAGGCAAATTCTGACTGGCTATGTTCATATGCACTCATCACAAAACATTTGAATAGATACTCAGTTTCAAAGCCACACGATGAAAGATGAACATTCACAGTCGAGTCTCCATGAATAATCCAAGAGAGGCCCATTCTCCAGTCCTCCATGAGAAGCATTTCACTGAATGTAATTGTCTAGACACAGGCTTCACCTACAGTTCTATTAATGAACATATTCATTAACATCATGGTATCTCATAAAATGAGAGTTCTCAGCACCCTGAGACTGCAATAAAAACAATGCACGAGAATGTGTGCACACAAACAGTGCATGTGTCTGAGTGAGACTGCCAGTGTGCTTTTACTTTGCACATAACCACAGTCAAAGGAGGAGTTTGCAATTTTCCATGACTTTGTTTGCCAGGAAGCTCTCTTTTAGCCTTAAGACTCTGATTTTAGCTTTACCAAGATAACAGTATTTGAAAATGTCAGCAACATACAAATAAATATGTTGATAAATTCACCATGAATGCCCTTTCTTCTTGGCTTTTCACACAATAGTGATTTTTAGCAGATTAGTAGGATGCACAGACCAGAGGAAGAGTCTGTATGTTTTACAACACTTAATACTTTTTACTGATTTTATGCTCAGTAATGTTATGAAGTTGCTAGATATTGATCACTGAAGACAGCACACTGCACTTTGATTAAAAAAAGTGGGAATTTACTATTTACTACCAACAAGACCAGAATATAAATGAGTAACATTTTTATTTCTGGTGTTTAGTAAATCTAACTTCTTAGTTTATTTTCCTAAATAAACTTTCCTAAAGATAACTTTAATTCAGTCCCTTGCAAATATTTTCTATGAAAAATACAGCATTTTCTTTTTAAAATGGCAAGCTTTTTGATAGCTTATTTAGGATTGGTGCTAGATTTAACGTTTTTGGTTTAAAGTTCTGCAGTTATAAACTTTTGTCTTCCCCTCTCTCCCAGTCAGGCTTGAGATATTTTTCTTCCATCATCTTCTCTGAAATCATAGAATGATGAACAATCATTAGAAAAAATCATGCTGAGAGACACAGCATTGAAATTTTTAGTCTGAACACTTGAGTCTTGGCAGTGTCACAAGCATTTTGAAATCAAAGAAATTAAGCATTTTCTTGATACCGAGAAATGACATCTTTAAAATAAAGTCATTCATATTTTTAGCCCTGCTCACTTTTTCACTCTGATAGCCAGGAAAATAAACCTTTCTTGTTGTGACATTTCAGAAAATAGAAGGAATTAGTTGTATTAAGATCAAGTATAAGGAAATTTACTGAAAAAATACCTGGTGTTCCATGTTAAAAATGCATAGCAGTGTGACCACAACTGAAGAGGAATTTTGCAGTTTTCACAAATAATGCCTCTTGTGACAGTGGTCCTGTTCAAGCAAAACTGTGTGCCAATGGAGAAGTGATTCAAGGTCCATGTAGTCTGTTCCTACTCACCTCTTTCCAGCCACCTTTGAACCCACTCACTAATATCAGACACATTTAAAATTATGGCAGAAAACTAAGAGACTATTATTTACCATGGGGATTTTCAGCTGGATAGAGGACATGCAAATTAGAAGAAACTCAGCCTTTATACAATAATTTTGACAGCTGTAAACCAGTTAATTAGGAATTGTACAGACGCCAGTCAGTAAGTCACCTTGTATGCAGGGATGCCAAGGCCTCTTTTCTCTCTTGTTCAACAGAAGAGCGGGAGGTAAAGTTATTCTTTGGAGAAGTTTCGAATGAAGGAGACAGGATGCCAAGCTCCATTTGTTTTTCTTCTCACAGAACAACCTAACTGTACGCCACATCATACAGAAAGATGAACAACGCAGCAGCCACTTTCAGTGCATTTTTATCGCTTTGTATTTATACCTCTATCTCATTCTCATCAACAACCTTGTATCACACAACTTAAGGTCTCAGAGTCAGTCAGAGCGATCTCCCCTTCCTCCTCTTACACACTATTAAAAGGCACTTTAACTGAGAGAGGGTCTTAAAAACTTGATATAACTTGATTACTTCCTACAATCCTGGGAGACAGCTTTCCAGAGCTACCCTGTATTTGAAATAAGCGTGTTTGTATGGTACTTCAAGGCATTAGAAAATCAGTTTTCTGTCTACAGAGTTGCATAAATCATGCTGAAATCTCTTGCCATTCTATCTTTCAGAATATGGATTGAAAAGTAGGTAACAGCTTTTTAGGGGAGGATATTACTGCAGGATTTATGGAGAGAAGTGTGCAGGAAGGAAGCAGCAGGATGGGAGATTCAAGATAGTTCTGTAAGCACAAAATCATTTAATGTTGTGTTCTGCAGTCCACAGCAAATTCAGTGACTGAACAATTCAAATAGATAGAAGGGCCTCTGGACAGCTGTCAAAAGAAGTTCACACAACAATACAGGATCACAGCTTATATGGTTTGTTAAGTCAGCACATGATCAACCCGTAACACATTCTTGTATGTCCAAGCAGCTCTTACTGGCCTGAATCTCTCAGATGTGCTTGTGCACTTCTTGGCTGAGATGTACATTCTGTAGTCTTAGGCAGCAGCACTCTCTGATCTCAAGGTTGCTTTATTCCAAGTTAGTTCTTTGTTTATTGTCTTAAAAACATTAGATAATCCTTCTGCTGACAGGACTGCAGGGATATTTGCTGCATCAGTAAAGAAACACAACCAATGTGTTTAGAATACTGACACCCTTTTTATTGTCTTCAGTGCAAAACATACCTCTGCAAATGCACATATTGAATCTGAAAAGATAATAAGGTACCTGAAAAGATAATACGGAGCTTCTTTCTTTCCAAACTGAACAATCGGTTTTGAGAGAGTTGTCAAAAACTCACTGCATAGAACAACAAATAATCTGGCAAAGAAAATTTTGTCTGGATAATCTGCAAGACCGATACAGTAGTAGCCTTTTCAGTTCAAGCCTATGATTTCTGGATGCATGAATTTAAGGGTTACTGGCTAGGAAATTTAACTGCACATATTGACATAGTTACATAAATCATAAATTTTAAATAGCTTGCTGCTTGAAAACAGGTGTCCACTGAAGATAAGCAGAAGCCTCATCTACAACTTTCCCTCAGAATATTGGACCATATATTGTTTAAGATCTTAGATCATACAGAGCACAACGTATAGTTTTTTCATTTATCGGGATCTAACATTAAGGCAAAGAAATAGCTTATGCCATTACAGCCGCAATTCCTAAATGATAACTAAAGAAGACATCGTAATATGTTTGAATTTCACATATATCTATTGTAATTTACTTATAATATACTATAATCTGTACAAACACATTCTCATAAATTTGGTTTTAAACAGAGTATGGATTTAATAGCATCTTTAGAGGAATAGTTAACACCCTTTTTTCCTTTCCTCTCTGACCATACTGTACTAACACCTCAGGGTAAAATATATTAAAGTAATAAGGAATATATTATTATTGTTATTTCTTCCAGTTAATAATTTCTTTATCCTGGACATTCCTATGGCTGCCTTCAGCCACATACCAAATTGAAGCCAAGTATATTCACTTAAGATCACAAGGAAGAAAGAATTGAGACAATTGTAAACTGCAAGTGTCCTTGTTCTTGTTGGGATAGAATTAGTTTTCTTCCTCATGGCTGGTACAGTGCTGTGCTTTTCATTTAGTATGAGAATAACATTGGTAACACACCAATGTTTTAGTTGTTGATGACATTGTATAGCCACTGATAACACATCACTCACAGCCCCGCTTCACTTTAAAACTTCAGCACTAAAAAATCACACAATCAAACAATAACCGACTACCCAGCCTCTACGCACTTCAAAAGCATAGGTTTCAAGAACTAACATCTTCCCTTCTTAAAGGGCTGATGAAACACAGCTCAGAAAATGTGATCCTCATCTGTGTGATGTTCAGCCTTTGCAAATCTGAGTGGGCCTGAGTGTGTGGTATTTCACTTGCTAAGTGGGGAATTTTCATTAACTCCTTCACTTTTTTTTCCATTTTCACACAGAAGCAGTGTAGATATGCAGCACATTTATGTCTAACAAGTTAATACCATACAGCAGGACCTACATTTATCAATTCCTCAACATACTAAGATAACCACCCTTATGTACGTGCAAATATTCTGTAACACAAAATTACTTATATAAAGAAAGTATCATTCTGTTATAAAGATTATTAAAACTAGATTATAGCATAATTGTACTTTTTTTTTACTTTAGTGTGCACTTTACAGCTAGCATGTAGAAGGCACATTTCTAGTATATTACAATGGAAGAAAAGCTTTTTAATAAACTGGCAAATGCCCCTTTTTTGAATGTGTATGTTTATTTTATTATATTTTGCCTATATGCTATCAAGTAAATAGAACAAACATTAGAAAGAGCAATACAGATTTTATTAAAGAAGCAGCCAATAGAGATTTATAGTTTGGTTTGAAAACACCAAACCTTACACTTTAAAAAAAGGCAAGCATGTTTTTCTGTTGAATTGGTGAAAGTAATCTCTTACTTCTCTTTTGTGCAATTTTTTTATGTGAGAAAAAAATTATTTGAAATAGCACTTGGACAATCAGAAGAATTCCTAAACCTCAGAAATTCAAAAACTTCCTAAAAGAAACAAGCAATATTAGAGACTTTTCAAAGGCTTACCTTAAAACATTGAGGAAAACTTTCATTTCTATTCAGCTTTAAGGATTTTTAAAATTTATTTTAAACATCAGTTCAATGCAAATGGTCTTAGAAATCAATCAGCAAAATTAATATTTATTTTTATTTCCTTTTGATGGAAGCGTACACATATCCGAGAGATTTGGAAGCAAAATGTCACAAGCTGCCTTTGAACACATTTTTGTTCAAACTGGAAATCTATATTGTTTCCTTCCCCACCTGTAACCTCTTCTATCCCCACTTGCATGGGAGAAATGTATTTCCTTCAGCTATCTAAGTAAGATAAATATTTGAACAGTGGTGTTTTCAGTAGAGTGAACACAAGGATGTTATAGGAATGACTGTGGAGAATGGCAGAGGTTGATAGGGCACAAGATAGAGTACAGAGCTGCATGTAAAATATGGTGAAAAATAATAATAGGGATAATATTGGTTTTCCTAAATATCCAGGTAATCTGGCAATATTGTTGCTAATAAAAGAAATTTTTCTTGAACTAGCTAAAAGTCTCCAGTTTGAATAAGCCTTAGCATGCCGTCTGGCAATCTTGGTATTTTAACATCTTCCTCACATATTTTTTGCAATTGACAAAATAGGACTTTGCAAATTACGAGAGAGGCAGAAAACATAAATTATGCCCTAATCATGCCTTTGCATTCTACTTGCTATCACTGTCTGTGCCCTACATTTTCCTGCTCTCTTGCTGATGGTATGTGCAGCCCTATTTCAAACCACAAATAGATTGAAAGATCAAATTTCAGTATACTGCTATTTTCCCTGTATAATCCCACATGGTGAGAAGGAAAGAGTTGCAAGTATCAGAAGATGGAGAACCACAAAAATAGGTACAAAATCAGACTTTAAGATTGTGTTTTCTTTTTTGCATGTTGCCACTTTGGAAATACTCTTTTATTTTTCTTTCTCAAGCAGATGGCAAAAGTTGAAGACAATGTTCATGACATAAAACTCACGTGAGTAAGATCTAATACAGCTGCACTAAATCACTTAATGCCTTTTTTTTATCACATTTTGTGTGCTGCTGATGACTATTGCCAGGCACACAGATTCACTGGAGAAATAGTCATGCATTTTAAGACCATACTGTATTAGTAGGTTAGAACAGCCAACTAAACCTTCCTAAGTTATATTTCATAGTAACAGGGCAACCCAAGAGTGCTCTACAGTGTTTATGGGTTCTCTACTAGTGTGCTGGTCTGCTCTCAGCCTGCTGAGCATCTTTGTATTCTGCTGGAACAACAAAAAAGGAAAAGATGGAGCCCGTCTGCAAAATAAGTTATTTGGAAGCAAATTTTCAGAATTTTTGTTCCTGTTTAAAAATGACAAAATGCTGGCAGGCTTGTCTCTGTATAGTGTAAATCCTTTAAAAAAAAATGCCAAAACACACAGGACCGTACCTTGTGCTTAATATATCAATCAGAGTTCAAGCAGAACAGATTTTAAAAACAAAACCAATAAGCAATACAACCAAAAAAACCCAAACAAAGAACAACAAAAACAACAAAAACCCAATCCAACAGAAAACAAACATGCCAATAGAAAATTAAAATGTACAGATATGCTTGCAGGAACAACCAGGGAAGTACAATTACAAGTTACGAGCAATCTACTCAGCATAATATGTCATTTTATTACAAGCTGGGTGCAAATCTGTGTTCGAACAAAGAAAGCCATAGAGACATCCTGTATGAGGATCTTCCTCCCACATTTGTAATAGCTTGTGCAATCAGTTCAAATTCACGTATGTAGATGACTACATAGTATTTAAAAGAGTGGAGCAAAGGAATAGAAAATCACATATTCTGCCCCCAGCCACGTCAGTCTGTAACCTAAAGTGAATTCTCGAAGCCTCATTTCCTAATTTGCAGTAAACACATCAAATGGAGAGCTACTGAGTCCTTCCTATGTCATTTAGTCTCTCAAGATACAAGCGACGTATGATATGTCCTTATTCTTTGCCCTATCCTCCCCAGTTGAACACTTTCTCAATTGGGTCACCAAGAACTTATAAAAAAAAATGCCATTCTTCTTGAAGGGAAAATGTTCGTCAGTTTTTAATCAACTCTGTTCAAAACAATTAGGAGCAAAATGTACCTCAGCTCTGAAAATTGTTGATATTTTCCTGTAGGAATTTATTGATTTGCCATTTCGAAGTGGCTTGCCAAACAAAGAACATTTATTTATTTGAGCTTGATTGCTAAGGAAATGATGCCAATGTGATTACACTAAACCACTGCTGTCTCTATGCATTTATGAAAATCCTTGAATAACATTGGGGACAGCTGATGACTGCAAACAGGTTTGACAAAAGCAGCAAGGAGACCCAGTGGCTATAAAGATCTTGCAACTTTATGGAAAGAAGCCACTCCTAAAGCAGGGAAATATACAGTTCCTGACTGCAGGAAACCATTATTTGCAGCTCCCATTTTCTTAAGCTGCAAAGCCAAAGGAGTTGTTATGTAGCCTTACCTCACTTACTTTCATGTCCCAGGGTCTGGTTTGTTTTTTAAGTTTTTAAACTAAGGAAAAAATAGAGGCTATGTTTTTGGTTTTTATTTTATTTTGTTGTGTAAAAATTAATATCCTGTCTAGTTTAGAAACATTTAAAATGTAACTTTACTGTTAATTTTGGTGTATCGTTCTGTTTAGAAACAGAAGAAGAATGTGGAATACCAGACTTTTCTTTAAATAAGTGGGGAGAAAATCCAGGCTGTGTTCTGCTCTTAATTTTGAGCTGTAAAAAAGCTGACAAGTAGAAACAATTTTAAAGCATCACTAGGCAGTCACAGCTGGTGGGGACGCCTTTCTTGCATTCATAGCAGTTAATTTAACCCAAGTTGGCTGAAAGAACTGAGAGTGCAGCGGTAACATAGAGGCAGATATAACTTGAGACTTCTTCTGCAAAATGTTGCTGCAATGGATTTGTGATGAATGAGGCAGCCACACCTCTGTTTGAGATCTCCTCTGACATGTTTAGAAGTCATAGAAATAGCATTAACAGCAAAGGTTAGAAATATTCAGAATCAATACCTGACAAGCTGAGTCCCTGAATCATTCCTGTGGCCCTGCACCAGAGTTGCTCCAGTCAGACCAAATGGTTTTGCGCTGAGGGCCCAAGAACCAGACCCAGGGCTGAGCAGAGGGAAAAGTTCGGCTCCCTCAACTTGTTGGCAATTCTCGTCCTCATGCAGCCCAGGATGCTGTAATCATTCTCTGTAGTTCATCACAGTTCAGTTCTTTCCTGGTGTCTATTCAAGAATCTAGTGGAAAATAAAATCGTTCCTTCAATAAAAATAGAATCGCATTATATATTCAGACACAGTGGCCATCTGTGTAGTAGAACACTCTTTGTGTATCATATTCTGAAGCTTAGATGCTAAATAACTCAGCACGGAGGTCTCATGTTCTACTTTGAAATGCAGCAACTTCACTTTTTTCCAGCAACAAACATATCACAGCCAGAGAGAAGAAGCCATACTACACCCAGACAGCTGCAGCCACCATGGAGTTCCTTACAAAGCAAGAAAAGCTAAAATTACAGACCAACTAATACATCTATATTATCTAATGACACTTGAGTGTTGAGGTTTTTTTGGGGGGTGCAATTATGTCTATACTTCAGGGCTTTTAATGATTATAACTGATACAACTTCATGATTAGAATGAATAATTTTAGGCCAATTATTACAGAAGCATTCTGTATCCAAAATGGTCGTAGATATATTTTTAGCAGCAAGATCTATCCCATTTAGATGCTAATAAGAGAAATTCTTCTTCCTGGATTTGCCACACAGTGTGCATATGTATATAAATGTTCATGTGAGGGATAAAGCTGTGTGAGGAATAGGAAAGGCTGGATTGATTGGCCTGCTGGGAATTCTGCTTTCATTTTTAAAGCTTCTTACAAAGGCAATTCATGACTGATCCCATAATTCTGAGTTGAACAGTCCAGTACTGCTCACCTGAATGAAAATTAAAACCACCCTTTTTTTTTTTTTCTAGACACTGGATACCACTAATGAAGTATCTGCTTCAGTGCTGTTCTTCCTGTCATCAGTGCAGCAGAGCAGCAGAAAAATAAGATTTTTATTAGAGGAAGATTTTTTTTCACTCACAGATAAAGTAAAAATAGAAACATTTCGGCAAGTTCTCAAAATTATTTCTTAAGGATTTGACCTAAGTAAGGGAAGAAAGACACCAATCAACTTTTATTTTTTTTAAGTCTGATCTTACCCATTATTTTTTGAGGTAGTTTTGTAGTTTGTTTGCTTTTTAATTTGAGAGACAACATACTTCTAGAATAGTTCATACTTTCATGACCGGAGAGAGATTTCAGGTGACAGATCCCACAGACAATAAACATTTGTGGAATTTCTAACTGTAATGGAGATTTCTCAAGTGAGTTGTGAGTAATGTAATGCCTGCATCAATATTCCACGTAAAAATCACCAGAATTACATTATTGATTTGACTAAATTTATTGCTATTCTGGTAATTCCAATCCATTGCTTTTGAAAACAATTTTAAATGAATAGCAAAGATATATTCTAGGTAATATGCTTCTGGGAGATTACTATGCTTCTCAGCTGGTTAAATCCACTCAGCCTTCAGTGTGGAGCTGCAAATACTCCTAAATTGTGTAGCAGTCTTCCACAGAAATCATCAAGAGTCATGTCTTATTGCTTTCATAAAATGTGGTTTACACCTCTCTGAGTAATTGAATTTTGCTAGGGTTATGGGCAGGCTGCATATTTGTGTGCACAAAAATACTATGCAGTCCTTAGGAAAAAACAGTTATTTCTTTTGTATGAAGTCCAATCAGAGATTACTTTATGAAATTTATGCTGGACATTTTTCACTCCAAAATGTTAATTAACAAGGAGATGAGCTTTTCCAGGAGAAAGAAAAGTCCCACAGAGTTATAACTGCTCTTAGAGAAGTTTGGAAATGTTTCTTGCATATTGTATAAAGTCTCTGACATATTGCAGTACCAGCATAAGTATAAAAAAACCCCACTCTCTACTGCCAAAATAATAGTAATAGTAATAGTAATAGTAATAATAATAATGATAATAGTAACAACAACAACAATAACAACAAGATAATTTCTACAGTCAGTCAAAACCTGGCACCTGATAAAGATCACAAATGAAAAATGAATCATGCCAGGTGCATTAAGGGGGCGTTCCCTAATGTGAATGAATGCTAAGAACTGAAAAACCATCGAATTATTCACAGCTATGCACAAACATATTTGGAAGCAGAGTAAATGATAGATTAGGTAGATAGATAGATAGATAGATAGATAGATAGATAGATATCCACGGTTGCAAGTGTAAGAATGAATTGACAAGCAAACTAATGGGAAAGCTTCATCACACATGGCAAGGGGAAGAGATACAGGACTAACATTACAGTCAACTTGTGACACTCAGCAGTCAATACCTGCGAAAGAGCTTTTGCTCGCTAATTTTAATTGGTTATGCTGGAAAACCAAAATTTACTAATTTTTCTGCCCAGACTGTGGAAAGAACAACACAGTTTTTGCTTAATACTTAATGTTTTTGGCACAAGAAGGAGAAAACAGCATTCTTCACACTAAACTGTAACAGCTTGAATAGCCAGCTATATAAAACAAACCAGCACTATATCTCCCCTTGTGATTACAGTGCATGTTCAAATTAACAAAGCCATTGAGTTACTTAATCCTCTCCCTCATTTTCATTAGTCCTGTTTAGCTTCTGTTAGTGTCCTGGCAGTTTATTAAAGATAGTATTATTCAGCAAATAAATCAAGTAAAAAGCTATAATATATTTCCTTAAGTCTTAAATGCAATCAAAGCTGTCATGCTTACAAATGTTTATATTGCTACTTCTTTTCCAGGAAAACCTTATAATTTCATATATCTTATCATTGATCTCAGTATCACCTTGAACATTGCATTTCCTCAGCCGAGGCCGATGTTGCTTGGAAGGCTGATGCAGACTGCTGAAGAAATTCACTGCCATCGACTTTGATAACAACGATCAAACAAAGGCAAAGTTTGCATATTATGGAAATTTTAAAGAATTCCACTTTGTTCCAGTAAAGACGAGATATGACAAGAAAGTACTCTTCCAGCTTGTTGCCCAGTCACCTTTTCTGAACAGAAAACACAGTAGCAACTATCAGAAAGTACAGTAATTTATTTATTATGTTTCAATAGCAACTTATAATACTCTAATTCCTCTGTCGCCACTCTGTCTTTCCTAAAAAAGCAAATGAAAAACCACAGGAGCAAGTTGAAAGCAGATCAAAAATTTGGAGTTTTCAATTTCTGTGTATTCCTTGGGAAATCAAGAATAAGTGATTTCTGATGTTTAAATAAAAATCAGCAAGAAGGTATCAAGATAGGTACATTATTTTGCATGAACAGTGGCTCTGTGTGGCTCTGTTTAAAGACATTTGAGCCTGATTAAGAATGATGTAACTATCTGATAATTTGCAGATAACAAAGGGGAAAACTATTCTTTCATATTTTTTGTCTTCATTTTGTTTTGAAAGGGTAGATGGAGATGCTGCAAGAGCAAGAAGCACAGAAATTATGTCCTGAGAACCTAAGTGAGACAAAGGTCCTTTTTGTCTGGCAGAAAAGCTGAATGCTGGGATTCAAAACAGTTATAGCCTAACCAGACATGCTAGGCAAAGGTCAACGAAGAAATCATGGCAAAGGGAAGGGAAAAGATAAATCCAGATTCCATATCCCTGACCAATGACAAGAACCTGCCCCATCTCCCAAGATCCCACAATGTTCTTTTCAGTGGTATGACTAACTACCCTCCACCTCATCTACTATGGACAACATCACTTTAACTGCTGGGAAATTCAGTTTGGGTAGAATGAAGACAGGTATGACTGGTGCAGGTTGCTTTGGGTTTTGTGGGAGGTTTTTTGCAGGGCAGTAGTTTTTAGCTTTTGCCTGGGATTTTCCAGGGCCCAGCAGTTTGGTTTTAAACAATGCACAAGCAGCAAGCTTGGATCTTCAGGGAAATTTCTAGGTCACATGCAAAGCTAATGTTTCAAAGAAGCATAAGAAAAGGCTTTTTTTTGACCTATGTGAACCAACTCATAACTTAAGAAAAAAATTTAAGAATATTCATGCAAAAAACAATAAGGAAACAAAATACTCAGTATGAGAAAGTTTATAGAAGCAGAGTTCACCAAATAGGCACTGTCTTGATTCTAGAACAGCAGCAAGGAATTACAGAGCACATTATGCCTGTGCAGGACCCAGCTATGCATAGCAAAGACAAATAAAAAGTCTACAAGCTCATATAACCTCAATATGAGTGTTCATTTGAAGAAGCACTTGAAGAAAAACTAGCTACCCATTTCTACAACTGAATATATTGAGGCATTGGCCCTTAAATTCAGTTTTCTTTTTAACAGTTGCATCTATCATGGTGCTCTCAGGAAATATAAAGCTATCTTTCAGTTGAACTATTCTCATGCAGAGAAATCCTGGAAAGAAGCCTCAGGCAGTGACAAAAAATTTATACTTCACAATAACCTGATCAGTAAGACATATCCAAGGAAAGAGAGCGAACTAATTCTTACAAACTCCCCTTTTTTAGAGCCCTTGCATAATAGTGCTAGTTTTGAAATATGTCAGGCATGGTAGCAACTGTCCTTCTACCAATGATTTGAAAAATTTAGGTTTGTCAAAGAAAAAGCAAGTAAACCAGTCAAAAATATTACAAAACAGCCAAAATGTCAGTAGCCACATGAAAAATTCAGTTCTAAAAATGTGGTTTGGTATTGCATACCTCCGTATATTCTCAAATGAAAGGAAATTCTAATTTGTAAAGTTAGATTTTTGTTCTGTTTTCAAGATAAGTAACAGCACAGAAAGGAAAATGCATCAGTCTTTGGTATACATGCAGCTGGGCTGTTTAAAATCTCAGCTTATTTTACCCCCTGCGTAGCCTTCAATCCAGCTGAGTATGTTTCTATAAATTGTATTTCAATTTCAGAGAATAAAGACTAAGCTGCTGGATCCCTGTTTTCTCCTCTGAAGCCTGCATTTTAAATTCGAGCTTAAAAAAGTTCACACTCCCTTAAAGTGTGATCACATCTACTAATTCTATTGCTGAGTCTTGCCATGCTTTGGTGACATGGTTTGTTACAATTCAAAGGTCGTGTTCTACTCGTGTTTACACTGGGGCACATCTGGAACTTGGAGGTGCAGAATAAATATGATGTGGATAACAAAGGAAGTTTCATATTACAATTACTTATAAATAAATATGTAGAAATAGTAAGGACTAAAGCATGATGCTGAATTGTAGATAAATTTTATTGTTTTGGGCTGAAACAAAAGAAGTCTAAACAAATAGATAGTGCACCCATGTGCTGAGCGGCCTTTAGCCCTATTTGTTATTTGATTAGAACTCCAGAGCCAGATTCTGATATCTGCCCAAACCAGTGCCCATCGGCCTCTGAAGAGACAGGTACCTTCCCACCATTTGGGCCATGGAGAAGCAGGACACCTCCCATCCTGCCCATAACCATGCAAGGGGGTTCCAGTTTGAAATCACTTATCCTCACCAGAGCACTAAGTACATTAAACCCCCTCCTTGCCACCTTTGCCAGTTTACCCAAACTTTCTGTATCCCTGCTTAACTTTTCCCTTTGGCAGTGCCAGTGCCTCAATTTTCTCTTAAATGTGTGGTGCATTATTCTGATTTCACAGAGCTCAACTGTGGATCATTTTCGACTGAGACCAAACAGAATAGGGTTGCATGGTGAAGTCATTTTCAGGCACCCAAAGGATGCAGTCTCCTTTTAGAAGACAAGGCACACACCCAGAAAATCTCATGTCTCCATCAGGTGAATGTGTTATTACTAACATTTCCTCTTTAGTGAGCTTGCCAGATCCCTCTATCTCAGTGTGTATTAGACTCCTCTCTAGATCTGCCTGGGACACTGCTGCTTCAGCATGTTCACTATATCCAAATACACTGCACAAAGCAGGCTGCAAGAATGGAAGGGTGTTACAGGCTTGTAGGCTGCCCTTTGAAGATTTCAAAGGGGACAAGTGCGACTCTGGCAGGAAGTTTGCCCTTATTGCTCGTCTTTCTAACACTCACTCACAGTTTGGCCTTTGTAAGGTCGACATCTCACACTCTCGACAAATCCCAGTTTCATGATTGTCTAACAAAGGCGGTCTTCTGATCCCAAACATCAGCTGAACTACAAAGTTGCCCTTAAAAAAAGTAGCACCTTTTATAAATGTACCCAGAGAGAGGTTTCATTTCCAGAACTGCTGAACTTCAAACAAAATCTCTGTTTCAGTGATGAAGAAACTTCTCTTCAGTCATGCCCAAGGGTTCTATGAGAAGATGTTAGGAGAACAAGTGGAACACAGAAACATGTGAGAAAATAAGAATATTTTGTGGATTAGTTCCAAGATGATTGTCTGCAGTTACAGCTACTTACATTTTGTCACTATGGATTGCAAACATGATACAGCTATGGAGCAACATATTCAGGCAGACAGAGCCTAATATGTGGGGGGGAAAAAAGGAATTAAAAATAAAAATAATACTTCCACAATTTATTCTTCAAATACCTTTCCTGAAAAGATGAATATCTCAGTGTGGAAATAATATGTCATAACATGTTTAAAAATTAAATTTACTGTTCAAGAAAAACTGATCTTCCAATAACAAAACTGGCAAATCCAAGGTCCTTATATATATTTACATTATAACTGCTTGTCAGGGATTAATTTCTTTTTAGAAACCATAATTCTTTCCCAAATGAAATATTACCTCTACTAAAAGAAAGCTCATATAGGCCATGGAGTTTCTGTAGTATCTTAAATATTCATCAAAGTATGTTTGCATGTATAAACTTCAACTTCCTCTCCAAAGTACTTCAAGTTTTGTTTTTTTAATTGGAGATTTAAGACTGAAAATCTTTTCTTTCCTAATATTTTCAGAGAAAGTAGGTCCCCTATTTTTAGCCAGTATTGTAATATTATGTAATTAATTTAGATGTGAGGGTGCATACACACATTTGACTGTCCATATTGACATTTAACTGTTCATATAGATGTTTTTCTTGCAAGAAAAAAAATTGGTTTTTTCACTGTTTCACTTTGCTGGCAGCGTCTGCAACATGATTTTTTTTAACTAGGCCAAAGTGAAAGCAGGCTCTGCAAACTCCTTCTCCAAAATAGTTGTGTTGTTACCATAAATGTCAGGATACATCCACTACATAATATATGAAACACATTAACCTCAGAAAACTAGAAAAAAAAATACATTGGTCTGCTAAAGAATTGATTCTATTCTCTGTCCCTTCTAACCACTTAAATCAAGGCAACAACTGTCCAAAGTAACCCTTATAGAAAGAAGCAGAAAGTAGAACTGAAAACCTGAACTTGAAAAGATTCAAAGAGGAATAAGAAAGGCCCTTAGTAGACTATGGAAAATAAGCAGGAGCACTTCGAGTAATAGGAAAAAAAACAACAAAACCGATAAGAAGAAAAATCTACGCAAAAAAGCAGCCTTAAAAAAATTAAATAGGAAGAGAGTGTCATATTTCAGAAATATAACATTCAGCAAAAGTAAAAATCAAATTTATTTTCCTCTGAGATACCAACATTTAGAAGAAAACCCCAACTAGTTTTAAAAGTTCATGCAAACATTTTTATTAAGAAGAGGTAGAAAGGGAGGTAATTGAATAGACAGGCTGTATAGTGAGAAATCTTTGACAAGCCTTAGACTTCAAAGTGAAAAGTATTGTAAACAGGCAGACAGAACTGTAAAATAACCAGCTTCAAATATAGTACGTGCTCAATCTTTATCCATAAATACAGAGCAGATCTAGGGAAGGTATACATCTACAGCTGGACAGCAATTTCAGAATCTTTCTGCACCCAGTCTGATTACTCTGTTTATGACTAGTGAGAAAAAAACCTCATGATATTGCTGAATTCACAGCAGAATTAGCAATTCTCATTGAGGAAAACCACTTTCCATGGAATTTGTCTATATTTAAGGCAATTCATCGTTATGAGTTGGCCGGGCTCCACTTTTAAATGAGAAATGAGAAAACAAAAAGTTGTTTTAATCTGAGGAGACAAAGAATATGAAAGAGCTGGCATATTTTGTATTAGTTTTCCATTGAACCTGCAAGAGAACGAGTTACAGTTCTCCATCTGGGAGAGGACTTCCAGTTACTGGGTAGAAAAGAAAGTAATTTTGAAAAGCTGTATATTTCTCTGTTGAATACTTTTGGTTCACAGGAGGAGATAAATGGTTTGTAAAGTTGAAAAGACAAAAAGTACTTCTTTGTTTTCTGAGAAAATAAGCAGATTAGCAAATTAGTTGTTAAAAAGAAACTAGAAGGCCTTTATGTACATAATTATTCACTACCTAACACATACTTCTGCAAAAAAAGTAGAGCTGCAGTTGAACTTAATTTGGTGCTACCAGTTTGCTGTGCTTGATATTAATCAAAACAAACAAACAAACAAAAAAAAAAAAAAAAAGCAGCACATAAATTCTGAGCAAAAAGTGACCTTAATGAAACATAGAATTTAAAGTAGGATTACAGATACACCTCAGTTTAGTCAACCAAAGAATTAAGTATACAAGTACTTTACGTATCATTATGACAATTATACTTTGGGCTAAGTACTTGTAAGAAGGGTTAAACAGTCTGAACAGTTCAGATCATGGAAATTTTATCAGAATTCACTCTATAACCAAATTTCCAGAGTTTTTTTTGCAATTTTATTTTAATGCAAGGCAAGTTGCTGGATGGGAAATATTGATAAAGAAATAGAATTTGTTTGCCAAACAAATAACAGTTTTGTAATTTTTCTTGACAGTAAAAATGGTAGTAGATAAGAAAATCTTGTGCTGGTCACTGCAAAGTGCCTTTGTAGAACAGGGGGATAAATAATTTGACTGGTAAGGGATTCTGGAAAGGAACTGTGGAAGACCTGTCACCCAACCCCCACTCAAGCCACCACTGATCTAAAGCGGCTTGTGCAGGACATTCCAGTAAACTTTGATTTCTTTCCCCAAGGACTGAGTTTCTACCCAAGATGAAAGATTCCTCAACCTCTTTAGGCAATGTTTTCCAGCTTTTGATCATACTCATGGTCATACTCTTACACCATGGTGTAAGAAAAAAATAAATTCTATGATTAATTAAAGTTTGCCAAATTTCAGCTTGTGTCTGTTACTCCTATCCTACCACAATGCACCCTAGAAATATCTGGTGCTGTCTTCTCTACCCTGAATATGCATTAGAAAGCAGTAAGATTCCCTTTTGGTCTTTTTTCCTCATGACTCAACAAATTCAGTTCCCCTAGCCTCTCTTCTCATGTCCCGAGCTAAAATTCCAGATCTTATGGTGGCTTTCTGTCAGGGTTGCTCCAGGTTGTCAGTGTTTTCGTTGTACCATTTTTCTTATCCATTATTCTCATCAGAAATAAAAGTTTCTTGCACCAAATGGTCCATTAAATTTATCACAGGAGTATTTCAACAATAAGTTGCAAAGAGCTCTAGCTTTGTTAATAAAAAATATCCTCACAAGATAAGTGATTCACTAAGGGAAGAAGAAGAGAGTGAAAGAAAATCCTCAGTTAGTGGATTTCCAGTTTTATTTTTAGTTCTAATATTATGTGAGGCTGTAGTAGAGCTATGACATTTATATTGACTGAGGACTTAACCCTGAGACAGATCTAATGTGAATCAGAAGACTACTTTTCAAAGCCAGAAAAGAATCTGGTAGCCAAGCAACCTGTTCATTTTATACCACAGAAGAGATTTGTGGCCTTCTGCAGGATGCTTCCTTCATAGCCCTGTTACACATGCTTTAGTTCCTACCGAATACAGCATTTTTTTTTTTTCTGGAAACTGAACCAGCACAACAAATTGCAAAATACAGTATCTAGTTACAGAGATTCCAGTCTGAACTGAATCTCAAATACTGCTTGAACAGAAAGTGTAAATGAACCTAATAAAAAAGCACAAGCAATGTTCACAGTGAAGTTGCTGCTCAAATATTTTAGTGAAACAAATATGATTTTATAACATCTTAATGAAAAAAATATGATTTGATGATCTTATTTAAAAATAGTCCACCAGTAACAAAAAAAAAAGACAAAATAAAATTTTGACAAAGTAAAAAAGAAATTATAGAGATCGTTATATATTCCCTTTAGAAAAAAAAAATACAGTCATTCATTGTCAGAGAACATGTTACTGCCCCTGCTAAATGTACAAAATATTCTTAATTTCTCCCTGTAAGGGAATTAAGGTAGGCCTGAAAAATTCTAGATTTGGGGTACAGAATGAGAACAGAGTAATGAATACAAACCAGCAGTAAAATCATCTGTGTCAAGACAAAATTAAGTCCAGTAAATTCAGTAATATTGGTCTGAAGCTGATATGGGAGCACAGAAAGACTTAGGTAGCCATGGTTATCAGGCAGACAAGCAGGAAGCAGGACAGGGCTGCTTCTCTGGACCAGAGACTCAGGTTTGGGGAATCCAAGCTCCCCAAGGAGACTCTCCTCTCCTCTCCTGTGCCTGAGCCCCAGATGCACAGTCTGGGCTTAGTCAGCATCCTTCTCAACCCACCTCTGCCCCCACACTGTGCTGCTTCTCTCTGTGTGCAAGGTGCTGGGACAGCACCTTCGGTGGTGAGCCATCACCATGTGGGTCTAAAGCCACACAAAGCATGAAAGCCTGTGCTCACTTGATGAAGCTATGGAGGTACAAGGTGTTGGGTCACAGTGTGGAGAATTACTGTATAAACCAGTACTTGTCCCATGATCCATGAAGACAAAAAAACCCATTTTTGAAGATGTCAAATGTGCAACTGCCAAAAAATTAGTTTTTTATTTTTCAACAAATTAAAATTAATTTAGTACCATTTTAACACTTATTATTTTGATATTTTCCAAAGCCTTTTCTACTGAACATGATGGCAGACTTTTATAACAAGCCTTCTTACTTTCAGTGGCCAGCTTGAAGAAAGAACTAATCAGTTACTGTCTTCTTGAGAAAAATAAAAGATGTGTCAGGGTCTGAAATTTCACAATTCCCTTTGAAATGTTACGTAAAGGAATAGTTTAAAACCACTTTTTAAATGTGACTTCAGAAGACAGGCACCTGAAAGTTTTAAGATTGGCCAAAGACACTGTTACAAAGCACATGCAGAGAAGTCCATCTGTTCCCAACAACTGCACTTACATCGCGTGCTCTCACACACAGACTCACCATTCAGACTGCCCCTCAAAGATGGAAATGGTATTGAGTTATCTTTTAAAATTGTAACTATTACTACAAGATTGTGGGGTTCTCACAGCAATTGCAAGCAGGGCATTGCTCTAGACCAGAGAGGTAGATCTCCTGTTTGATCCTGGGTCTGGCACTTTCTCTGTACTTAGCAGAAGTTTACTTATTTTATCCCATTTGGTCCTTTGGAGCCCGAGGACAGCATATAATATGTCTCCAAATACCAGACTGAGAATTCCAACCAAAAGGATATTGAAGAAGAGACAAATTGACCTAATCACCACATCACTCAGTGATCATTCAGTGTATGTGAAACTATCAAGCTCATGTTTTGAGGAGCCTGTTCCTATTTCCACATGAAGTGCCTGAGGAATGCCTATGTCCTCCAGCTGGAAAAGGACCCTCACTCTTTTGGACTTTGAACTACCCTTGTGAGGATTATGAACTAGACTGCTCCATTTTTTTTTGACCAGTGTGTTTCCGAGAAAACACAGAGGCACAGCCATGGCCGTGTAGCAGACATAAAAATTAATATATATACCACTTGAGTATCTGCAGCACTAACCAGCATGTAAGGCTTCAGTCCAACACAGAAGACATGATATGTGAATTTCAGAGTATTTAAAAAGTGTTCAGTTTATAGGATACATGTTCAGGTTATTTAAAGAATCTCATTAAGTGTCAAATTAATATTGAATTCTGGAGTTACATGTATATCAATTTAAAAAAAAAAAAAAAAAAAAAAAAAAGAAAAGAAAACCACCAACCAAAACCTAAGTTCTTATTTCATAGGAATATAGGTCAAAGAACTAGAAAATGTTCTAACATCTAGTCCACATCTATTGCAAAAATTGGGTTGTGGAATAGTGCAGAGAAGAGACACAATGTGACAAGATTCAGTTGTTTTCCTTGAATATCACCTTCTATCAGAGACAAAATAGCAGACACTCTGGGTCACTGCTGACAAAAATCTCAAAATGTGAAATGACATATTTTAATTTTTGTTTTAAGCTCTCTTCAAAAGCTATCTAGAAAGTCCCATCATCGTTTTTGGTATTCAAGTAGTTATTTGCCCTATATACTATCCTCTTTCCATTATTTGGAAATCACATTTCAGTACCTACATTTCAGCAACATAAAGCCAAACTTTTCCTTTCATAACAGAGGCTCACTATTCCTCAGATCATCCTCAAAGCCTTTCCTAACTCCAGTTAAGCAGTGTGTGACAGAAACACAACCAAAAAATCTTGATAAAGTCTCAGTAGCTTCTGTATTACTAGAAACTCCTCATTTGATACATACCAAAATTACACTTACCTTTTTACTTAACATATTATTTTGTTTTCTCATTCATTCTGTCATTGCCTTATACTTCTTCAGTCTTTTTTCTCCTGTAGTTATTTCTGTCCTTAAAGACTAATAAAAGGAACAACACAACCTTGGGCCTTTGCCCTAGTGAATATAATTATATTTCTATTACTCTCTCCTCCAGGTGACCCTATTCTGCTGTATGTTATTCTGATCCTCCTCTCTACTGAGGAGCACTCAGAGCTTTGTGTTATAAATAATGCTCTCTTACTTTGTGCTCCAAGGTCCTTAATGAAATTAAATATTAAATTAAAACTCTCTTCAGATTCATCTCTTCCTTTTCAAATAATTGCCAAGCTGCTTTTGAAGATTTCATCCAAGGATGTAAACAAGTATTTCTTTGGCACACATTAATTTCAAGAACTACAAAAGATTGTGGCATTTTAGAGTAACACCATAAATGCTGCAGAAAAAAAATACATTACTGGAAATGCATTTTTAAGAAATGTAATTAAATTCCTTATCAAGGAATTTAGCACTGTAACAGTCACTTTTAAATACAGAAATTAAGGGAGTAGGTTTAGATGGGAGACAAAATACCTTGGAATTTCATGACCAGACCTCCACACACACAAAAGGACAGAGCAATGCTGAGGTGTCTTCCATATATGTCCACGAGAAAATAAAACGACTGGTAGGAACCACTAGGCTTTTTTTCTGGCAGAGCTCTCATATAAGACACAGAAAAGTATCCAAGCCGCAAATATATATATCCCTTTCCCAGGAGTACTAAGTTGAAGGGATTTTGTCTATGACACCAAATTCACCTCTAATGTCACTCCTAGAGGTGCTGAAATACAAGAGCAATTATTCCCCAATTGCTTCTCTCTACCACAAGATACTGACCCCAGTCATAGACCACAAGGGATTTCCAGGTTCCCTGATTAGCACACACAGGACTCTGATTTCCTTCCACTCTGGCAGCACCACATCCTCCCACATCCTTGTGCAACTCACAGCCACACAAATATTGTACTAACAAGGAATACAATCACTTGTGTGTCCCTGGAACGTAGGGACTGCTTCCCTGCCCTTAGTAAACCTCTTCCCCATGCTATACAACTGGAAGTTTTGTCAGCTGAAGTCAGAGGCAAGCAAAGAATTATGAAAGAACCCTGCACCACCTTTAGAAACAGAAAATATTCTCTCTTCTATTAAAGCTAAAAAGAGAACCAGCAGCAGCTCCAGAGTCTCTGGGGTGGTGTGATCTTCCCCCAGCAAGGGATTCTCCCCACCCCACCTTTGAGGCTGACACAGTTTAGACATTTTCTTTAATGTAAAAAAGTCAGTTATTCACTTACCATGATTTAACCCCAGTCACCAATGAAAGAACAAAAAAACCCAACCCCCCTGTTGCCCTCCTGAAAAAAAAAAGGGGAGATGGGGCAATTAGGTAGTTTCTTGGGCACATTAATTAAAGGATGAAATATTCAAGACGTTTAGGAACCATCTGAACACAATCCTGTGCAATGTGCTTTAGGATGACTCTGCTTGAGCATAGAGGTTGGAACAGATGACCCACTGTAGTCCCTTCCAACCTGACCCATTCTGTGATTCTGTGAAATCTAGATTTTTCTCTCAAGATGGTAGACACGAGTCTTTGTCCACAGAGAGATCACAGTATTTCTGATCAACCTTAATCTTTAGTTATTATTTCACTCCATGTGCTCTGCAGAGCAGCTTGTTAAAAGAAAAGTTAAAAATAACTGAACTCTGCATTATGTCCTTATCATCTATTAATACCAACTCTCTCATGAAAATGTTTCTTCCCAGTGCAATCAGACTAAAAGAGAGATTGACGTGTCTTGCATTCCATTTAGTGTGTATAATCAGTATAGTATTAAATTGATATATCATTCTATTAGACACAGAAAAATTCTAGTGTGGATTTTTGAAATGTAAATAACTAGCACAGGGAAGAACAATTTTCAAGGAGTTTCAAACGATACAAATAATGTTTATACGCCTGGAAAAAAATTAATAAAAATAAGTTTGCAAGAGAAAACTTCTGAATCATCCTATGTCTCCTGTATAACAACAGACAGGGGAATGGACATATGATTCAGGAACACTGTTTTTCCATCTCTCCCTCTTTTAATTCCTGGTCTTGAACAAACCGTATGAGAAGACTATAATACTGATGAACACAGAAATACACAACTATAATTATGCAAGGACAACTGATCAAGTAAATAATCAGTTGTTTAAACAGAAATAAAAGTGAGCATGAAACCCATAGCAGAACCAAAGAGAAGGCACAGGAGCTGGTAAGAGAATGGCAACAATGAAGACAAGTAAGCGTGAGACTCACTAGCAGCCTACTACCACAAAAAACCCAAAAGGTAAAACATGGATGAGGAAATGAGGAGGTGGGGAAATTCATATCTAGCTACAAGAATTTAATCACAGATGTGGACCTTGAGAGAAAAAAATAAATAGAACATGAATTAATCTAATGAGTTCATTTTAAATGCACAGTAACAGAAAAAAACGTCTTAGGAAACAGAAGAATTTGGACATAGATATTGTTCGAATGGTAAGTATTGCAGTTCTGAAAATATCCTTGTTCCTACTGTCACCTCAGAAGTGCTCATTAACTTTGTATTTAGGCCACAAGATACAACAAAGATTATGGAGTAAGACAGGAGGAGGGAAGGAAAATGAAGGGTATTGCCCTGCCCTAAAAGATTAAAGTACTTCCAACAGAAATCATCATTTCACTATATTATCTCTCACAGTGAAAGGTTTAGAAAACTTCCAGGAAGACATTTTCCAGCTGTCATCACTGACAAATCAGAGAGAAATAACACAGAAGAAAACACCACCCACTTTCACACAAGCACATTTCAACTGAGTAAATTAAACTGCAATACACATGATAGGAGGGTGTCCCCCGCCCTCCATTCTATGTATGCACTTCAAGATAAAAATAACAGGTATGCACTATCATTAATCTGAAAAGAAATCAGCCATCACAAAATATTAGACAGCTAAATTATATTGAAACATAGAACAGATATATAGTGGTGTAAGTCTGTAATACTAAAAGTGTGGATAAGATCTGTTCACATCTAAAGAAATTAGATGACAAAATTTTAAGAACACTTTTTTTTTTCCTATGTTTGACCCTTTTTTTTTAAAGAAAAGATAAATTATAATTTTCTTCTCCAAATGCCTATGCCTTAAGAGGACAAGAGAACATGATGGTACTGACTGAAGTGAGAGTTCACTCCATTTTCAGAGTGTCTGATGCATGAGTCAGACAAGGGTCTGACTCTTGCCTGTACCTTTTTCTCACTCCTCATGCCCTGTTGTAAAATGCTAATGCCAAATGAATCAGGAAAAGCTTTTGAATGCCTAAATAAAGATAGGGCAAATAGGGACAGGTCAAAGAACCATGTGTCAATCTGAAGCTAAATCTTTCCATGTTCACGATTCATGTTTTGAGTGCAGACCTCCTTTAGCTTTACATAAAACGCAACTCTTCAGATCCACCATTGGCTTCTGGTTGCTAGAGGGCATCCTTCAAGCACTGACAATGCAACTAGTGGTATTTCTTTTGCACAGCAACTTTTGAGTGAAACAAAATAAACCTGCTGCATCAATTGCACTTCATCAGCGAGTCAGTACAAATTTTCTTGTAATTCCATCTGGTCATTAAATAAAGGATCAATCAATGAAACATCTACAAAAATTACTGGCACCAACAGGAGTCTCAGCAACTTCAATGCACAGGAATTGTCCCAGAGAAGATAACTTAGAGTCAGGTCACTAAATTATGAAACCAGACATCTAGAGACATATAGCCTCTATTTCTGGGTCTTGCACTGACTCATAGCCTGATAGCAGGTGGGTTACAATTGCCTCACTGTGCCAAGAAAACTTATTTCCCCAGCCTCCAACAATTCCCTGAAAATGAACGGACACCAAAAATTAAGTTTTTGGAGTACAGTGGTCCAAATATTTCTGACATAGTCAATTAATCCAAAAGAGCAATGTTAGAGTTGGTATTCCTCTTACAATAACACAATTAGAAATATCATTGGAAAGAGAGACTGGAGATGAAATTAAATAGCATTTCTTGATTAAAATAAATGTATAAAGCTGCCTAAATTGAGTTTACATATCAAGTACAGTAAGACTCATTTTTTTCCTAACCGTATTTGCTTTCCAAACTTCTGTCTCCCCTTTTTGCATTCCTGCTGTTGCAAAATGTCTTTAGATCTTAGAGGTTTCATTGCAGTTACTAAAAAAACACTTCTGACCACACCAACCCAAGTGACCTCTCTAAAAAATAAATGAACATATGTGCAACTGCCTGTTCCTCAGAGTCTTTTGTTTGTATACTCAAACCTCAGCTCTTTTGGGGACAAAATTGTCACTATGTGTAGTTCAAATGTGCAGATAGTTATAAACACAAAATATGACTCACCAGTTAAGTAGAGAAGACATTATACCCCTATAGAACATTGTTAGGCCAAACAGATGTAAGGAATCATTGGATGACCTTAACCAATTTTTTTGGGTTTGGGTTTGGTGGGTTTTTCTTTGTTTTGTTTTGTTTCATTTGTTGGATTTATTTAAGGAAGGAAACAAGACATAAGTGATTTCTTACATTTCACATTAGATTAAAAATAAAATCATTAAGCAGAAAACATAATTCAGGGAACTTAAAAAGTTGAATTTCTGCCTGTAAACTCACTGCTTTTTTTACAGGTATTGGTTTTATTCTGGTTTTGATTTTGTGTGTGTGTTTGTCTGATATAATTTATAATGGTATTCATGTTATATGATTTGCAGAGAAAAGGCTTTCTGATTGACATGTCTGGAAATGATGACTTATATTGATGTCAGTTAAATATCCAATCTCCAAATATACTCAGATTTCAAAAGTCTAAGTTCAGATTCAACGTCTACGGGACTGAATTGACGGATGTCTTTGGCAGCACCTACAATTCTGTTTCATGAACCAATGTAAGAAATTAGATAATTTTTAGTAAATGCAAGAAGAAAGAAGTTTGACAAAGACATTTAATGGAAATAGCAAGATAGAAATGGTCTGGCATAACTTGCTAAAAATAAGCCTAGCATTAATAAAAGTGAAAATAATCAGAAGATCCACACATAATTTTAATATTTATTAAAATCCTCTGACAACACATTAATTCTCTTTTTTTAATTTTAGTAATAGCTTGTCTTCACTGAAAGATGTAGGCACTTTTCTAATAGACTGAAAGGTTTAACAGTTCTGTTACAATTCAGAGAGCATCTATCTAATCCCTGCTGAACTCTCGTCTCTGCCTTACTGACTGGAGATCAAGAGTGAAGCCCTTGTGCTCTGTGCTAAACCCTGAAGTTCAAAGATATTCTGTGCTTTTCTGCTGTTTCCATAAAAAGAAGAAAGGCTGATATTTTCCCTCTTGGTGTCTACTCTGATGGGTGTGATGTCACCACTCATTCAACAGGAGCAGAAAAGTAGTGAAGCAAAGAAAAAAAAAGCACTTCTGGGGCTCAGATTGCATCTTTAATTTTTGCTCTCAAAGATCCAGATTTGTATTTTTCCCTGAACTGACAGAGACTGAAATACCCTCTGTGGGCTGTGATACAAGGTTCTCCCCGAAAATGAACATTAGCCCAGTAAAAACACATTCACTCCCTTTGACAAGGTCTCCCATGAAGAACTTCTTGGCATGTTCCTTGGATCTAGAGGTACAGGATCTTTTTCAACACTAAGGGAATAGCAATGAATTCTTTTCCGGGTAAATCTTAACTAGCTCACTTAAAAGATGGCAGATGGAGAGCAATATATCATTTGTAGTGATCAAAGTCCTATACTCTTTGCCCTTCTAGTGAGTGAGTCTCCAAAATCTCTCAGTTCCAGAAAAGTGATCTGCATAGTAGCCACTTGCAAAAGACTTTTGTGAAGAGAAGACACAGGGATGCATCACTGAGGATCACAGAACCAAGTCTTTGAGTCTTGTAGCTTTGTTATCATTTGCAAGCTGGAAAACTTAGCTTTAAACCAACCTCTGATGCTTCAAAATCACCGTCTACATTTGCAGAGAGCTACACAGCTTCTTTTCATAGCTTGTCTCTTACCGCTGCTCTGTTGGTTTTTGTGTTTGTTTTGTTTTAAATGTTCTTCTATAAATGGGAACATCTTTGATGTCAGAATCTTCAACCTACCAAGTCTTTACTTTGTTGAGTGTTACTTAATGCCATCTTTGGGCAGAGATTCCAGTTCTCTACAACAAAGTCTCATTGCATGTTTTTGGGAACCTGGGAGCATTTCTACTCCGCTGCAGGTAAGATGCCATCATGGTTAAACATGTTAGACCAAGTTGTATCAGCTATTTTAAATTTATCTCCTGCTACAAAGCACAAGGGGATAAAAGGATGCTCAGTGATTTCTGTTCCAAACTGCTGCAACTGCTGAGTAAAATGTCTGCTTAAACTTATTATTTCTCCTATTGCCTTTCATTTCTTCCCAACCTACACCCTCCTATCATCATCTTGCTGGAGTTCTGTTTTAAAATTGATATTAAAAGCAACCTCAGGAAAGTTCTGCAAGAGTGATATTTCGCTAAAAGACAGGAGATATCTGTCATTAGAAGCAATGTTTTCAAAGAGGTCCAATCAGTCTGGTTGTCTGCTGTGGATGAGCACAACTTCACTTCCATGCCAGTACCTGTCGCTGTAGACCCAGGAACGGAGAGATGTAGCAACACACAAATCCAGTGAAAGAATGAATTATTTATTAATTTTACAATCATTTTTATATAGTCTAGTTCCATAAAGCAATTGGACAGTGTTCACACTCCTCCTAGGGTGATTGGTTCAGGTTCTATCACATCCATGGTAAAACATTTCTCAGTGTACCATAAACAGAACTTAGCAAAACACCAGATGTGAATATCGTTTACGTAAACTATCTTACTGTTTTCATATCTTGCATGAGAAAGGAAAGGTTCTCAAAGAATTAATGCAAGAAGCTGGAAAATTCATCTGCTAGCAGCATTTCGGTATCCACAAGTACCAACAGAAAAGTCCCATGGGATCTGAGAGCTTCTGCCCTCCAGGAACTCTTATTATCTTCTACAGCACTGTGATCATCATTGCCCTCTATGGAACCTATAACAGAAAGCCAAAATTAAAGGCAAAAGCCCATATAAAAGCAATCCTTTGGACATGTGAAGTATTTCCCCAGCAGCCTGATGGCAGGGTCCTGCTTTGTCAGGCTGTCAGACAGCCTGGGAATGTGAGAGCAAGGTCTGCACCAGGGGTAAAGACTACTGAGAGGCAGTAGTCAGAGTTGGCACCAAGACTTTATGCTGATGCAAGATGAAGTAATCTGCAGAGTCCAGGTTAGACCGATCCAGCATGTCACTGAGCCTAAGGCCTTTCCTTGAAATAAGTCAGAGTTTCAAGGCATCCACTCTGTTATTGAGCTGTACAGTCTGTCTTACACTGCTGATTAATGTTCCACTTGAATACACTGGAAGGTTTCAACTTTGTACCACGCCTCACCAAGCACCTGAGAGGTGATTAAGCAGCATTGGCACACAGTCTGTTATGTCTTATTGATTAATTACATTGGCACACCTGGAACTTGATTGTTCCCTTCAACTGCCGTTTCTCTCAATACCTTGTTGCTTTTGGGTGTGTGATATACAACAACATGACTTCATAATGGAGGTGCACTGTTCTCATGTGAACACCGTAAACTACATACATCAGCACTGCTTGTAAGAAGTGAAATGGTTTTTTTTAACTTCCCCATTTCTTGCAGCTTCCTTACCTGACAGCTACTATTATTTCATACGGGAGTCAGATGGCAGATAGAAACTTACATTTATATTATTTGTGATGACAGCAGGCTTCAGTCCTTTTCCCATTACTTTGTCATTCTCAACTCACATTGCCATTTCTCAAACAGTAGATTTTTCATCACACGACAAATCCATCCAATGACACATAACTACAGCACCCAGACAAGTCAATGCTCTGCCCGCTCAATTTCTCCAAGAAAAATTGTGGGTGAGATCTTGAAAAAGCATGTCATGGTAACAGTGCCCCAACTGGTCCCTTCAAGAGTTAAAATAAAGACACCACAAAGAACTCACGCCTTGAAAATCTTACGATATTCAGGAGTCTGCCATGCCAGACTCCCTTAGCACAAGTACTCTTAGCCTAATTTTGTGACCTCAGCAGATTTTTTTTGCCTTAATGTTGATAAGAAAAAAAAAAAAGGGGAAAAAAGGGGAAAAAAAAGAAGATCCAGGCCACTTGTACATGAAAATGCAACTTTGGTCTGCTTTGTGAAACTTCTGACTTGCTGGCTTTATGAACAGGAGTGTCTTTCTGTAAGTTTAAAATAGATGCCATGTATATGTATTTCTTGGACTTTACCAGGCATTTTGTAAATGTAATTTAAAAATCAATATGAGCTTTGGAATGATAACCCAACTAACATTAAATTGCTGAGTTTTCCTTGTCTATTTTATACAAGATTGATCATTATAATTTTTTATGCTTAAATCAGTGAGATAAAGCAAATTACTTTTTATTTTAATGGGCAGCCTATATGGTTCATTCAACTTGCATCTCCAAGAGCTGGATTACTCACCTGCTTTTCAGCTAAGCCTAAAAACTTCGCAATCCTTTCAAGTGTGTTGCTCAAGGAAAAAAAGTATTATTTCTCAAATGCTTCAAGGTGGGGATGGAATCCATTCAGCCTTTCTGCTCTTTTCAGCAATCACCACTGACTGCAGAGTGAGAGTCTCGGATGCATATACAAGATTTGAACACTATCTCTGTGCACGGTTCTCTGATGTGGAAGTATAAGCTCCAGCACACAAATTCCTGGTCACCAAGCTGGGAGGCTAGCTGGATGGGGAAGGACAAGCAGGCAGAGTGAGGAATCATCCTGAGCTGCTGCTCAGAAAAAACCTTGTGCAGGAGCAGTTCACAAAGCTCCTTGGAGGGTCCAGGGATCCCCAGTGCAAGTGACCACTGCAGCTTTGCTATGGTGGTTGTACTTTCTCAGGACTAGGTCCCAGGGTAATTCTAAGGATCGGGAAGCAAGCAAGAGACTTGCAGCTAAGAAAGATGGGGCACTTAGTCTAACATTTATGAATTATTAGCTGAGTAATGCAACACCAAAAAGAACACAATACTGAATTGTTCTGAAATTGTCTTTATTGTAGTGCTGTTGATAAACACACTCTTAAGAACTCTTACGATTTTCTTCAGTAAAAGAGATCCAGGGCAATCCAAAGAACTGCTTATTTTGAATGACAAACCCAAGTTTAGTGAGATTAAAATACAAACCTGAAAATGCTGCATCCCTGGTTTTGAGTCCCATGGAGAGCTGAAATATCTTCCAATTGCATCTGTTACTAGCAAGACATGAAATAGTTTTTGTCTTTAATTCATTCAATTTTCTTTCTATACATTAATTTCTCTAAGATCTCCACACATCAGAGTTTCCACAACTACACTTTCCACTTAGAAATCATGCTTTTGGTGAATTTAAGAGTTCTGATGGGGACACCTGATGTTGCTGTGCTGTTGCTGCCAAACAATAGTCTTTGTCCAAACAGACTGCTAAATACCCAGAAATCCCAAGAAAATGGCTACTACAAATGTTTAAAAAAATTGTACATGGTACACAGAAGTATCCAGCCTTTCTAGTTTAATCTGGTCCATGTACAGCTGGTCTGTGGATATTCTGGATATTCATCTTTAATGCACCTGCACTGCAGGTAATCTCATATATTCACATAGCACAGATACATATGTTTGTATCTGAGAAGCCTTTCCCACCACTCCATTTCACAGCCTACAACTCTGTTTTTGCCCTGACTGGAAAAAAAATCTGAAAGAGAAATCAAGAGAAAACCAAATAAAAGAAAAATTAAAACTCCAAACATGAAAATACTCACTTCCTAATATGCATCTCTATAGCCTGACACTTTAATGTTTTACTGTTTTAAATATATACGTATTCTGTGTTGCTGCTGAGATCAGTATGATCCCAATTTATATCAAGTATCTATCGATATTCTCAAACATACTCTTGTTTATTCCATCTCGCTTCCTGCTCCTTCAAAGACTGAAGGTAAATAAAACTGACTACACAGGTGCTGAAATTTTATTTCAGACTTCAGGTAGATTTTCCTTCACTGGGGTAGGAGGTGAAGATTTTGAAAGCACCAAAGTTTTCATCTCTCAGACGCAGCCATTTCCAATAATAGCACTTTCGAAGAAGGTCAGCAATGGAACAATGTTTATGCCTCATGAAGCATGTGTTCGCAGTCTCATAACAGCTTCAGGAATAAAACAGCTGCATGATATTAACTGAAAAGGAAATACTATGGAGTATTCTCTTAGGACTAAGGAGAGTTGACCAATATTTCTACAAAACAACCCCTTGTCAAGCAAATAGAGTATGACCACTCTTACAATAAGTTTTCTGTCAGTTTTTAAAGTGTTTCATTACAATAAGGAAAGAAAAGCTATTTAGATAACTTAACCCCATTTTATTTTTATTTTTATTAATAAAACTGGATATCTGCCATCAAAATAACCATCCAAACTACATTAAAAAGATTTCACGTGCAATCAGGTTTTGAATGTTAAATATCACCAAAAATTCCAGCAGTGGCAGTACAGTAGCTATGTAAAAAGAACAGAAAACAGTAACAGCTGCTACAAGGGTAAGTAAGATTTTAGGAATAAACTATCACAATTGACCAAGGACCTGAATTTAGTGTTTGATAAGATAGCATCTTAAATTAGTATTAAACTCAAGGCACAGATTATTTGACAATTTCCTTTTTGTATTTACCCAGTTTTTAGAAGTGCAGAAGAGTTTGCAGGCACACAAAAGGTTTTAAAACATTATATTATTAATGAATTATTACCTTTATTTGGCATTTCAATTTCTTTTCTCCCTTGAAATTTCAAGAGATAATGAGATTTAGTTCTAATTTCTATACCAAATAATCCATTATTATTTTTAGCACAGGTGCCTACTAGAGGTCAGAGTGAAAGATTTCATTTGGGCTAACATAATTACATTGGGCTACTCACTTATCACAGTGCTTATGGGAGTCCAAGTTTACCATCAGACCCAAGTTAGAAGAAAATAGATCTTAATTTACAAGACATCAAAGAGCAACCAATAAGCAACCAGTCCTGTTAATGCCTCTCAATAATCAATTTCCATTTTAATCAGATTTACTATCCTGGAAGATTGACACATTAATTATGAAGTTGTCAAAAAATTTATGTCATTCCTTCCTGAAGAGCTCTCATGAAGTCATGTCACATCTCACCTACTCAATCACAGCACTGGAAACTGATCCGTGACCATCAGTGTCACCTCCTAACTGCGCCTCGTGATGCTGTCACAGCTCATCCCTGAAAACAAAACCACTGTCCCTTGTAATACCAGCATTCTACCCATGAACAAACAAATCCAAGAGCTACTGTGTCAGCATTAGGAATGGTCCCCAAACATGGACACTTCTACTTCCTCCAGAGCTTCTTTTGCTGACAGGCTGATAGAACAGCTCATTTTCTCAATGGCCTCCAGGTTGTACCCCATGCATGAGTTATTAAATTCACAGTACTTTACAAATTTTGAGTGCTTACAATGCAGACATTAAAATTATCATCCTAGTGCACTAGAGAGTGCACAGTTGGAAACACTTTCAAACAGCATGGATTTCCTTATTGTACCTATCAACCAAGAGACTACTCCAGAGATCATATTTTCTCTTAGTTAGAATTTTCAATAAACACTTAAAATCCTTCCTGGGTTGTGAAAGAAACTCCTATCGCAAATTCTGCTGGAGGCTCAAAACAGATTTCTTCTTTATTCAAATCCAAACAATGACAATGAAACAGACTTACCATTTTTAAAAGGGGTTTAACACCTCAGCAGGCTCAAAAAAAGGCTACTTAATTTCATCTTAATAAAATGTAGTGTACAGGCTTTGAAATATAGGCAGCCTTGATTCAGGATTCAGAACTTCTTCAAAGACCAAAAGAAGGCAGAAACCTACTCTCCTCCTCTGGGACCCTAGGGCAGTACCTGTAGCACCGAATAATGCACTGCCATCCCATTTCAGATGGTTTCTCACTCAGGAGGGAAGCAGGTGGCAGGTGAAAGAAGAGGGGAAAAAACTGATGCATATACTGACCTTATTGAGTCCTTAAATCAACATTTTCTCTCAAGTAACACAGCTATTTCCCAAATTAATCAAGTAAGTAGTAAATAACAGTAGCATGAGGAAAATCAGCTTGTGATTACTGTATAAAATTTTACGCATTTTATGCTCAATTGCTCAGAACCTGGGAAAAATATGGTGTTATGACATGAGATGCTTGAAAGTGAAACTAAACAGAATTCAAATAACACTGGCAGGAGGTGGAAAGTTCAAAATGCTCATTAAAGAATCCTGATGTGGATTCCTTCACTTGCAATAAATGATCTGAATCAAATTTGTAAGAATAGGTAGTTCTTGATTTTACTGGTGTGAAGGTTAGATACAGAGGCAACTTTGAGCATCATATATTCACTTCCAGTTATTATAAGAATTTTCCCAATTTGTAAATAATTGCACAAATATTTACAGCTAAGCTCAACCTCAAGTTGGGTTGTTTATCAACAGGTGCAATTATTAAAATTAAAAGAAAATTTAAAAAAAATAAATCAGAGCTGTCCACAGCATTCATTCAATTTTTCAATCATTCATTTTCAGCCATTGCAGAATGAGATGTTTTCCTGAAGTCCTAAGGCTCAAGCATCTCAGCCCCAAACATCACCTGCACCAACTAAGTGGACCTTAGGCACAGAGTCACACCCTGAACAAAACAGAGGTTTCTTGTTTTAAAATACATATAGAACTTTCAAACAAAAGCTGTAGTTTTTTGGTCAACACAGCCCAGAATTTCTAATAAATACAAAAGCAGTTTTCCAAGTTGCTAGAAAGGTGGAATCCCCCTCTTAATTACAGCTACAGTTGCTGAGGAGCTTGCACCCTGAGGAATGTATAGATGTCTTACTGAGTCCACATTTTGCTCCATTTTTTCTTATAAACATTCACATGGTGGCTTCCGTATAATCAAGTTTAGATGAGTATGATTATGATATTAATTATGAAAGGTAACATAACAGTCATCAGTCTTCAGGTCTAGTCTACAGTAAATTGGCTGCATCACTTAAAGTTAAAAACTACTGTGAATTGATGCAACAATTACAAGACCTTATTTATGTGTGGCCTGAAATTAATTGTGCTAAAACTTACTGAACTCTACATACAGTAGATCTATAACACCTCAAAACTGCTCCTACAACTGGTCTTTCAACAAGTCATAGTAATAATACCTTTAAAATGGAAATGAGAAGCAAGCAAATTAATACTAAACCTAATGTAACAAATTCTGAGATCACCATGGCAACTTCCATAACATTAAGCATGAATTATGTGACAAAATAATTTTTACTTTCATTGTAGCAATTCAGTATTTTTAGAATTGTGACCATACTACTTCCCCAAAATATTTCAATGAAGATTACATTTAGAAGATAGTTTTATAGCCCCTAATTTCCGAGAGTCAAATAGAATTAATAGCCAAAAACAATAAAACTGGGTCAGTGTAAAATGATCTTAGGCTACATATTAGCAGATACATAACGTCTAATTCTGGAAAAGAAAAGACAAAAACAAACAGGCTCTTCTCTCCCTATCCTCTCTCAGGTCTGAGGAACATTATTCCCCTTGGAGTTCTGCCTGGAGTGGTGGGTAGTGATGGATGCATCATATCTTACTAATTTTTCTACATGCCCTTCTGACTTTATCAAAAATGCTTCATGCATTGCTCACACAACAAGTGGACACTGAATTTTAGAGATTAAGACAATACCAGAGATTGTTTCTCCCTGCTCTGTCTGAAGTTCTCCAGTGAACCTGCTTAGTCCCTTTGATTCCTGTGTCACACTGGAAACTACTGAGAGTTAAGTCTCTTCTGGAGTAAACCTTCCTCTGACTACAGGATTGGAGCTTCTACCCATGGACTTATGCCTAATACTGGACACCCAACCTTATATCCAGCTGCAGTAAGACATATTCTGTTTTCCAAAATCCCCATGCTATCTCATTGATATTTCCTTTTCCACTATTTTCATTCTCCTAATGCCAAAATTTCTCTGTCTTTGTAGTCTCTTTCATAAAAGGTGAAAGACTCAACTTGTTCTTCATCCATTCAGTCCTCAAATATTTTAATATTCTAAGTGTAAGATAAATGGTTAATGCATATGAATTTACAACTTCTTCAGAAATTCCCCAGCTCTTCCCATTGCACAGTTTGTGACTGGTATTTCCTTTATGTAATTACATAAAACAGAGTAACTCCAACTGTTCCATTATTTTTCCAATATCTTCTTTAGACTAACAGTCCTGTCATCTAGTTTTAAACTATTTACATTCAAGCCTAATATTTGCTTAGTATTTCACACACTCTTGAAAGTCACTATTAATGAACTAGAGCTTTGCTTTTTTTCAACCCTCCTACAACTTCCGGAATGAATTCAAGAAGAGGATTGCTGATTAAAGTGAGTGCAATTTATCTGGGTTTCCATTATTTTTTTTTCTGCAGTTCTTAAATCTTAGATTTATGTCACTTAACGTAAGAACCATCTTGATTTTGCTTAATATACAATTCTTGTATACATCTGGCCTCATTTGTCTTCTAACATGCTTGTGCTCTTGCTAGACTGCTAACAGTTTACAGTTAAAAAAAATAATTACTTTGCCCACTTCAGCAATTACAAGAAAATATTTTTTTTGAGATCTAAAAAGTATTCTTAAATTTTTTTAAGTATTGTTCATATTTTTTCCTCCATAAATAATACGTACAAATCATTGGCCTATATTGTTTTCAGCTTTAGATAAGCAGATCTTCCAAATATGTTTACTGTTTGTTTGCATTATATTCTGTTTGCTAAAAAGCCATCTAAGGTTAAGTCTTGATGTTTTCAACTTACTTGTCTGTGCTACTCTATTCTGAAGATCAATTTCTCCTCATTTGCTAAGATCAGGTCTCTGTAGCTTTATGACGTTGGATGCAGAGTGAAATTAGAAAGTGTGCTTTAGAGCACATTTTGGTATTCGCTGCATGAAGTTTCCACCATTATCACCTGAAGAGAAGCCCTGTACTTACACAGACTTTTTCCTCTTGCCCCATTCTAATCTGTAATTATAAGGCATATTGGAGGCCTGAAGCAGTCCCTAAATTATAATCCATCATGCATGTTATCTGCTATGACATTTTCCCACAAGCAAGTAAAGATTGTTTATGCTTATGACTTGTCAGTTCCTTGAACATGGTAATGTCTTTTTGTTGTTATTTTGGAAGAAAATATGTCCTTCTCAAAAAACACTACAATGTCCTGCTAGCCACCCCACCAGACTGTGGTTACATCAAAGTCAGCAAGTACCAAGCTGACCTCAGGAAACAGACTGGACAACTCCACCATCTCTCTAAAATCTTCTTCTGACCTCTGGGTGATAGCAAAAATTTTGGAAAGGCCACACGACATTTAGCACCGCAATGACACTTGTCTAGATTTCCCACGAATTTTAGGAAGTTCTCTTGCTTACATTATCTAGACCTACTCTGAAATTCTCTCTGTAGCAGCAGTGCACACCTGGGGTACCACGTCTGTAGGAGCTCTTGCTAAGGCAAAGAGGCTCAGTGCCATGCTGCAGACACGCTTCAGCCCAATACGTGTTTACAAGGGGTGTTACAGACACTGCTGGATATCACACACATACAGTGTCATGGTAAAACATGCTAAGAGACAACACTACAGAAAATATTTTTTTTTTTTCATTTATACATTGATTTTCATTGACCAGATAACTATCTTGCTACTCTAGAAATACTAAATGTGAGACATAAACAGTTTATTTAAAAAGTTTTATATACTTATCTGCAGAACTCCAACTTTGATATCTACCAAAAAGGGATTGGAAACAATTAATTCCAAATATCATAAATTGCAATTTTTTTTTCACTCTAAGAATAATCTAGGCAATATCAGGCTTCATCAGAGCCCAAGTATCTAGAGGATCATAAGAAGTGTCTCTTATATCTCACTTTTCCACTCTACAGAAGCTGAATAGCTTTTCCTTTCTTTGGGAATACCTATTTGGATATTAGAAGCTAACTGTATGGTATTAACATGAGAAAAGTGAAGGTTACTGTTTTTTCTAATTTACACTGTAAATTAATTTACCATGGAAAAATCATCATATTTTTTCAGAGCAGGAGATTATTAAAGCTTTAAAAATTTATGAAGTTTATGAAGATCTCAACATACACATACAAAATGTCCAGCACACAGCTGGATAAACACATCATGTGATGCGTGATCAACTGGCCCACGGGTTGAGTTACAGTAAATGGGGTGATATCAGATTGGTGACCTGTCACTACTGGAGTTCTGCAGGGCTCCATCCTCAGCCCTGTCCTCTTCAACATCTTCCCTACCAACCTGGACACAGGACTGGAAGGGCTACTAAGCAAGTTCGCAGACACTACAAAGCTGGGAGGAGCTGTTGACTCCCTCCAGGGCAGGGAGGCCCTGCAGAGAGACCTCGACAAATTGAAGGGCTGAGCAATCACCAGCCATGTGAAGTTCAACAAGGGCAAATGCCAGATTCTACAGCTGGGATGGGGCAACCCTGTACAAATGAACCAACTGGGGAATGAGATGCTGGAAAGCAGTGTCACAGAAAGGGACTTGGGGGTCCTGGTCAATGACAAGTTGAACATGAGTCAGCAGTGCCCTGGCAGGCAGGAGGGCCAACCCTGTCCTGGGAGGCATCAGGCACAGCATCGCCAGCAGGGCAAGGGAGGGGATTGTCCCGCTCTGCTCTGCACTGGAGAGGCCTCAAGTCTTGTGTGCAGGTTTGGGTGCCACAATATAAAAAAGACATTAAACTATTAGAGAGCGTCCAAAGGAGGGAAACAAAGATTGTGAAGGACCTTGAGGGGAAGCCATGTGAGGAGTGGCTGAGGTCACTTGGTCTATTCAGCCTGGAGAAGAGGAGACTGAGGGGAGACCTCATTGCAGTCACAACTTCCTTGTGAGGAGAAGCAGAGGGAGAGACACTGATCTCTTCTCTGTGGTGACCAGTGACAGGACCTGAGGGAATGGCCTGAAGTTGTGTCAGGAGAGATTTAGGTTGGATATTAGGAAATCTTCTCCCAGCGGGTGGCTGGGCACTGGAATGGGTTCCCCAGGGATGTGATCACAGCACCAGCCTGACAGAGTTCAAGAAGCTTTTGGGCAATGCTCTCAGGCACATGGTGTGACTCCTGGGATGGTGCTGTGCAGTGCCAGGAGCTGGATTTCAATGATCCTTGTGGGTCCCTTGAATTCAGTTTATTCTGTGATTCTGTGAAAATAGCCTATCATTGGAAAAAAAAAGTCTACGTAGTGTTCAGCTACTCTTGCAAATCTTGCGCCCTTTTAAATGGTCCTCTGACTGAGTCCAATACACTTCATAAAAGCCGAGCTCACAATTTTTACAGATACTGTGCAAGCAAGAAAAACTAATACTAGAACTTCATAAAAGAATTGTAGATGTATGAAGTCAGCAGAGAGCCGTATTTGACCCAGCCATCCTGTACTGGATGGCACTGCCACCTGCCTTCCTGCCTGCAGGAAGTTCTGTTCAGCTGGTATTGATGAATTTTAATAGTCGGTTTTAAATCCTCTTAAAACTGATTGTTCCACTGAGTAGATATTTCAGGCACACTGGACAGCTGTATTAAATGTTTTTCTTTGGGATTTGATTACTTACAGTACATTGAGTTTTAATGCATCAGCCTCTCTTAACACTGGATTGATAGTATCTTGACTGGTTACAATCCAGAGTTATTACAACATGAATTGCAGGCTGCTGAGAGTAAGCTCAGAATTCTGCCATGTTAGTTATCAGAAATTCAATGTTCCTACATATCACAGAAAAACAGAAAAAATCCATATAAAATACAGCTTTATCACACAGCTCAATTTTCAATAGGAAACATTATCTAAAAATAACAAATAAACATGACACATGCTAAAGTACAGATGCATGAAATAAAAAAAAACATTTCAGCTGTAAAAGTCTTCATCTCTATACAAACCTTTCCAGTGCAGAGAACCATGATGGATTTTAATGGATTAGTCCTCCTAGTGAAAGACTTTTGCTTAGTTCTAACACCATTAACAGTATTGAATATATGTACTGCAGCACAAGGACATTCTAGAAGGATGGCACCATCACAGTTCACCACTTTCTGGTTAAGAATGCTTCTCTTTACTGTTAGCACTTTCATCTACCAACTATCCTTTTATTTCTCCAGTCCAGTATTAATGTTGTATTCAAGCAGCACTTATTTACAAATTCTAAGTAGCTACCTATTGGCTCAAATAACATCTCAAAATAATATAACTGTCTTATCAAAGGGAAGATAAAATTGATATCTAGTTCTGAAGAGGAATGGTTAAATTGTTAATAAAAAATACATAAAACTTTTATATGCAAGCATGCCAAGAGCTGCTTATGGAATCATAGACTCATTAAGGCTAGAAAAGACCTTTAAGAATATTGAATTCAATCATTAACTCAGCACTGCCAAGTTCACCATTAAACCATGTCCCTCAGTGCCACATCTACACATCTTTTAAATACACCCAGGGATGGTAAACCAAGCACTACTTTGGGCAGCCTGTTCCAATGTTTCACAACTCTATCAGTGGAGACATTTTTCCTAATATTCAATCTAAACCTCCCCTGTCACAACTTGAAGCCATTTCCTCTCCTCCTATAGCTTGTTACCTGAGAGAAAGGGCTGACCCGCACCTTGCTACAGTCTCCTTCCAGGTAGTTGTAGAGGTGCTTGCATGGTTTCTAACACATCAATAACCCTTGTCTCTTTACTGCCACATGAATCTCCATCTCCTATTTCCACTGAGATGGCAGGCCAAAGGACCTTGCTATCACACCCTCCTTCATATATTGGTATGCTGTTCGCAGGCTTATCTCTGTCGAGGCAGGTTTTATTCTCTTCTCTCTTCAAATCTAGTTTAAAACTCTTTCAGTGATCCCTGTTAACTCCTGAGCAATGATCCTTTTCCCTCTTTGAGACAAGTGTACCCTGTCTCCTGCCATCAGGCTTGGTGTCATGCAAACTGATCCGTCATCAAAAAGTTATAGAGAGCCAGTGACACCGGGCTCAGAGACAGGTCTTGGTGTGCTGTCTCTTCCTGCTTCTTCCCACATCACTCCCTGCAACTGGAAGGATCAACGAGGACACTGCTTGTGCTCCTGATGCCTCAATCCGTTCTCTCAAGGCTCCGAAGTCTCTCGTTTGCCCTCAGACTTCCTGCTGGGACTTCATAGCTGCCTATCTGGAAAATCAATAATGATAATAATCTGAGAGCTATGCCAGGGTGAGAAACTTTCTCTTCATGTCTTTAATCTGGGCCCCAGGTAGGCAGCAGACTTCTCAAATCTGGTGTGCATATTGGGCCTTCTGTTCCCTCCAGAAAGGAGGCTCCTGTGAAAATTATGCATTCTCTTTTTTTACAGAAGAAGTTTTCATGCAGGGCATAGGTCCACTTACCTTGGTAGCCAACAGCTCTGTTCTAGATGAACAGTCATGCTCATCATCGTTTGGTTCCACTTGCATGTGGAACCATTTTCTTCATGCAAAGGCACCTTGAAAGGTGTGGCAATCCCAGAGGAGACATCAGATGTCTGCTGCACCAGGCAGTAACTTGTAGCCATTACCCCCTATCCCCTAAGTCTCTGTCTTTAGCCAGACAATAAAATAATACAGAAACCTGCAAATTGTGTCCACTTTCTGCATGTTGGGCCTGTCTCAGGGAATGTCTCAGGTGTGAATGGTTATACCATTTCATTATCTATTGGGCTGCTGCTAGCATCTAAAAGTAATGTAGACATAATTTTCAGGTATTCTTGTAAAGACACTTTAATCTTGGGAAATATTAAACAGGGAAACACCTATTTCATTGATAAACCATCAAAAAAAGTTAACCAGTTATGTTCTGTGGGATTTTACTTAAACTGAAATGATTCTTTACCTCCTAATTTTCAAGATAACATTCTCTCCTGTGGGACAGGAAGAGTGGGATGTCAGCATTTGAGCATCTCAATTGCAGCACGGCACTAATACAGCCCAACTCTTACCACTGACTTAAAGAACAAAACTTCATATTTTTTATATTTTGTTATTTTAAAATGGCATTGATTAAAAATACTTATCTGACTTACTGTGATGAGCAAAGATGTAATAAGAAACTATTTCAGGCAAAAATCAATACTATGTAGTCAGCAGAAGAGAATGACAAGTTTTTTCCCTCTCATATGATAAAAATAAATTGTATTATCCAGTAGCCCTTCATCCACTTTCATTTCCAAATGCATTTTATTTCTTCAAATTTAAGGACATAGATATCTTCTGTTTCCTAGCTTTGAAAGTTTGAACTGCGAAAAACACAAAATAGCATTTAACTGGAGTGATATTCCTTGGCTTATACCCTGAGCCATTAGGCTATTGCAGAGAAAAGGGATGCCATTGATTTACCCTAGTTTCATTTTTAAAGAGCTGAATGAACACTAATTATTTCTCTTAAATAAAAAGCCCGGGCCTTTGACAAGTTGGATGTGTAGCTTTTCAACTGGCATAAAGCATGTCAGAATTCCAGGCTGAGGTATGAGGGACTAGAGAAGCTCTTTTGGGGAATTACAAGGCTCTTCTATCTCATTATTTTCCATTTTGACTACTTCTGTACAATCTCACGCTGAAGTGCAGCAGTGTAATACATCTCACTATTCACCAGTCTGATATTTTAAATACTACTCTGCGATGCCAATACTCTCCAAGGGCCACATCAGGAGTAGAGGAGTTTTAAATAAATATTTTGCCCCTCTATACTGTCTGTCCAAATCCTTCCAATTCAGTTTTCCACCCTACTGCAGAAAATGTATGGAATTGCTGCCTACCTGTTCAGGCTTTGCAGTTCTGTAGCTGTGTCACTCATCAATTGTGCACCACTTACCAAATAAAAAGCTGTGCTCAGTGACTCCCAACAGAATGCAAAAACTTTCTGGGAAGCAAACCAAAACTGCTTTCACTACTAAAATTATTACATTTCATTCAAAAATATAAAGTAAATAGGGAACTGGTAGATGATTTTACACATTCTTTGTCTTACTTCATCACACATGCCTGTCCTGGATAAATGAAGTAGGGATGGTTCTACTAAAAACACCGAGCCTTGCTGTCCAAAAAACCCCAACAAGGAGCTAAAAATTACCCCAGTGTTAATCAGCAAAGCTGTAAGATCTAGAGGTGCTTAAAAGCCACAGCCAAGCAACAAAGCAAATGTTTTTAAAGAGTTCTTAATTAAGACACATTTTAAGTAGGACTTTATGTGAATTTTGAAAATCAGATTTTTCCAATAAAAACAGTTCAGAAAGAAACTGGCCAGTCTTCATGTTTTTGGCATTTACCACCTTTGCAGATTGACCAAGCCCTATTCAAACTGAATCAATGGAGTATTTATAAAAAACCAGGCTGCTGGGTAGTGAACAAAGCCCATTATAATCATCAAAAATTTAGGTGCTTCTCTTTGTGCAAAATTACTTTGCAGCACTAAAAACTGTCAAGCAGCAATAGAGTATAGTCATAAATGCAAAATAACCAATGACCCAAGTTTCAGTGTCAACTTCACAGGGAAGTGCACCAAAGGAACAAGCATGCTTCAAAAAATCAGTGGGAACTTGTTATTAACAAAACCCTTTCACTATGCAAACAGGAAATTTTGCAGAAAAACTCAATTGAAAAATACTTTACCAGGAAATAACACCAAATTAGTATTTCTACTATCTATCTTAAGTGCATGCCAGCTTTTGATTTTTTCCCCTAAACAAAACTGGCACTTAAAAAAAAAAAAAAAAAGTTTTGTTTTAACATTCTGGTTTTTCAGAGCAAACCTCAATCATTTCCAGAATTGCCTTCCAGCCCATATCTTTCTGCATTTCTACTGAGCTTTACCAGTAGTAGCCATATCAAATATCACATGGATCTTTCACTTGGAACCTTTCTGGAATCTGCTCTCACCTGTTTAACCTGATAGATTTATATCTTCGCCTACCTATGGCATTCTTATAGTGTATGTACCATATCACCTCATATAGTAGAACAGATTTCAAATATTTTGAGTATAAATTTCCACTGCAAAATGGATTTGATCATTTGTGGGACTTTTCCTGTCTTTAGCTGACAGTAAAATTACCAGATTTTTCAGGGAAACAGTGTTCAAGGTAAAGAAAGCACACTTCTATGCTACATGACAATCCAGGTGTACTAGACTCATTTTTTTACTACCAGTTTACATTTCCCTCCCATACTTCATCTGTCATAAATTCATACTAGCTGGCTACAAAAAACAAAACAAACCAACCAACAAACCATACCAAACAACCAAATAACCAATCAACCAATCAAAACACAAAACAAAACAAAACAAAACAAAAAACAAAAACAAACAAACAAAAAAAAAACCTCCACCCACTCTATCAGCATTTTGATAGTACTCTTTTTATCATCTCTAACATACACAAAAATTTACTGGTAAATAGTAATCATCTAAATATTTCAGTGTTGACAGTAAGGACTTCAAATATTGTTAGTTTGACTCTGAAAGTGAGACTTACAGACGACAGTTGTCAGCCGCTTTGTTAAAACTTGGCAATATCCACTACGTTTGAAAGAGTGGAAATTTAAGTCTAAGGTTTCCACTGTGAGGAAAAACAATGATGTGATCATCTCTAACAAGCCTTTCTGATGGAAGATAGTAACTATATTGCTTTGAAAAGCCACAGCACTTACTGCCTCTTGCAGACTCAGTAGCTCACGTGATGGCGGGTAAGGGAAAAAGCTGAAAATACTGTAGGAAGGAAATACAGAACATGGAAGATAACTGGGGAATAAGATGGTATAAATGAAGACTACAGAGATTCATTGAAGAAATGAACACAGGGTTGTGCAAGAGGAGAGAAAGAAATTGTAAATGGGATTAGATTACTGCAGCTAGAGTGTGTAAAATAAACTGTAAAATAAAGCTTTTATTTGGTTGCTGAAGACGTTCTCCAGATAGCAGAAGCATAGTTATAAGGTGTCTTAGATAACTTCTAAGCATAGTTATCAGGTGTCTTAGATAACTTCTATCAGAAACATTGTTCCAAGTAAGTTAACACAACCTTTAACATGTCTTTTGAAAGTCTTAAGTAGTTTTTAAAACAGAAGAGTATTTCCTGAACAACAGAAACACTAATATAATGCTGTATGACAAGGATCACTTTAAAGGCATAATCTCTCAACATGCTTAAAATTACACCAAGGAAGGAAAGAAAGGCAATTGCTTAAATAAATTAGCATCTCCAAATTATTTTAAACAATTAAAGCAGCAGCAACATGCTCAACTTCACAGAAACAAGTATTATAGACAAAGACAGCTTTACAAATGCGAAGCTCAAGTCAAAATTCTTAGCTGTGATATCACTGCAGATATATTATTGTGGCTGGAATAGTTTAATTTCTCCTCCTTTCTGCACAAGGTAGCAGCAAGATTAGCTATTCTTGCACTGAGCTTCTTGTTATCATGGTGGTAGACTCAATCACCTAGAAATTTATCTTTGTACAGGCCCTGTAAAAAACTATTAGTGTTTTCTCTTCATTCCAGGACACATGGCACAGCCAGTGAGTGAGCACTTTACAGTCATGCCAGAATTCTTTCACAGACAAGAAATAAATACAAAACTTCCAGATCCAGATCCTGTGTTTCACCTTTAACCTCTCTGCCACCTTCTCCTGCAAATGTTTGAGTATCCCTGCTGTTCGTCAGGATAACAGCCCAGAGAGGTGATCAATCCAAAAGTTTTACAAACACTCTCCTTTGGTCAAATAGCTATGACCTACAGGTGTTTTCTCCTCCTACAGCAGCAGGACACCTTGCTTGTCTAGCCAAAACCTGCTGTTCTAACAAAATAAATCATAATGTGAAGACACTTAGCTATTTAAAAGCATCAGATCTGTTTTTTCCTGAAGATTGATTTGAGGTCTTCTGGTGCTGCCACCCCCATCTGTAAGGCTGAGTGTACACTACTTGGCAGCATCAGTGTGACTTTGCAGGCTCTCCCTTTGAGTCACCCTGACTTGTATTTAAACACATTGTTTTACTTTTTGCTTCCCTATCACCAGTATAAACAATATGTAGAAAAATAAATTGAAGAGCTAATATAATTGACCAGAACAAATGATACCACTGAACATTTTTTTTGTATAAAGAGATTCCAACCACATAATCCAAATATTTACAAGAGAGGATGACTCAAAGTTAATTTATCATAGATTCCTCTATAAAAGGGAAGTTTACAGGAAAGATTTGAATATGGAAAAAATTTCTGGCTTGCCAGTTGTTTTTGGGAAAGACTGTGGTGGAGAAACACTTGGAAAAAGCCAGAGAGGTATAACATAACACAGCTGAACTCACAAAGATGTACAGCAATTAAAAGTCACATTGGTATTTGACAGGGCAAAAGAGATTAGACAACTGGAAATATACCTATCATATGGAAATTCCAGGGAGACGTCTTTGACCCATTTTCTGACTAGCAAAACTAGCCACCTTCCCTCTCCCCTTGTGATTCATCAAAACCAGAACTATTTCCAACTGAGCTTCACGTAAATTTTATCAGAATAACTTTGAATTACTACAATTAATGTTCTTGCACACACATTTTACAATTGATTTCACATCTTTCTTGCTTCCTCTGAATGCTATAATTAGCACCACAGCATTCAGGGTTACTTGTGGTAAAATTTGCCAGCAGTAGGTCTTTATCTTTGTTGACATATGAAAAGGTGTCCTTCCAGTAACTAGTGAAGGATAAAGCCATGGCAGTTGCCATACCAAGAAAGGAAAACAAGCAAGAGGTAAGGAAGAGGATTGAAAAATGGGTGAAAAAGTCTTGTGGGAGAACAGGAACATTTTTTACTTCTTGCCTGATGAAAAAAAAAGCAATGCAAGGGACTGAATTAAGGTTTGGGGTTCTCCTAAGACCTGCTATTTGCTTTAAAGCAGTAAAACAGATGGAACAGATCCATGAGAAATTTTTTGATTTTCATGGTTAACAGCAGAAAGACAATGAGGCGGCACGAGGCGCAACTCTAAGCCAATTTTAAAACATAGTTTATTGCTAGGATTTCAAAACAAGTGTTGACACAGAGCGCCTTGGAGACCACCTTTTCAGCTAGCTCAGGTGGTCAGCGGCTGGTCCTTCTCTCCACACAGGAGAAGCTGGTGGAGCTGTTCGCGGTGCGGGAGGGTTGGCGAGGTCCGCGAAAGGGCTCGCCCAGCCCACCGATGTTAAAGGCGTAGGAGGAGACAAAGAGATCAGGAGGGGCTCTTTGCAGGGTGAACAGGACGGGTTTATTGGTGTGCGAGGGTCCAGGATTCCAGGAACGGGGGAGCAAAGAGCCAAGAGCAGGGGCTTGACATGGGGTTTTATACCCCTACAAAATGGGAGGAGTAAACTGCAGAGAACCAATCAATACGGGGCAAAGGGGTTGTACATAGGCAGGGAAATATACAAGGGACCAATAAGGTACAGGGTAGGCGGGGAAGGATAACTGGGAGCCAGTGGGATATTGAAGGACAAAGAACTTTTCGGAACATAACCATAAACGAGGGAAGAAGGGGACAGATCTACATAATTCGCCTGGGTGTGTGGCTTGCCCAGTGCTGGCAAACTGAACACACCACAACAAAGTGCCACTCATAGAAGATCAGAAGGCCAAATTTACAGTTGTGGTATCATGAAAGCAATGCTGGAAGTCATGGGTTTGAGTTTGCAGTCAGGTGTACAGAGGACACTTTCGCCTTACTTGGGAAATAATCCACAATAAAAAAATATATCCCTGCCACACATGACAGATCTAAACATGCCCAATTTGGAGCTTCATTAGTGAAGGAAGTGAGTGCATAGGTAATTACAGAAGTGGCATAAGAATTCATAAAACTAGCCCTGTATTCAAGGTTACGTTCATGAGTGTTTTCTTCAGGATACTTCTGACGTCAGAGTTTCCAATACATAACTCAAAAACCCACACATCTTTGCTGTCCATGCAAGCATTAAACTGTTAATGAATTCCTCTCCGGCACCAGATGCTTTTATAAAAAAAAAATTTTTTTTTTTTAATTAACCTGCAATAATGTAATTGACTCTCATCTTATTTTACAGCCAGTTTTAGTAACCCCACGTTGCTTGTTCAGAGGTACTGCAGGATTTTGGTATATAACTATATACCATTACTCCATATCACAAATTTAGTGAAATAGTACATTTTAAAACAGTGTACAAAACAAAAATACTAAAATCTGTTCATTCATGTCTCCGTAACATGAAAATAGAAGTAAGCTTAAGATAAATTTGTTCACTTTTCATGTTCAGTATAAAGCAGTATTTCTTCATTCAAAATACTATTTTTAATAATTTATAAAGATAAAATGTAGTCATTCACCTTGTATTTAACACAGAACAAACAAATAGTTAAAATGAATGCCATAAAATCAATCTATTTTTAATTATTTTACCCCTACCAGTGAAGATCACAGAAAGATCACTGGGAAAATTAGGTATGGCAGCAGATACTGGAAGACCCAACAGTCTTCCCAAGCAGCAGCTTGCACGGGTTTTAGCATATCCACATATTTTAGCATATTTAGCATTCAGTTATCCACTCTCCTAAAAAAAAGAGGCATCAGTGGTTCTCAAGTTCTCCACTAGATATTTTAAGTGGAAGTTTCAGTTGATTTGTACTGAGTACAAAATATCACCAAACAAATACTTTCTCGGTTACTAACAGAAGGCATCACTTTTGAAACCCTATCACACATACCTTCTTAGTGAGCAGGGCAGAGTGACATAAAACATCTCTGCTCATGGCTAACGTTAACTTGCATTTGCTTTGTCTACTGTTTCACACACAATTTTTCCCAGCAGAAAAAAAACTCCATTAAAATCAGAAAAAAAATCTAGATGACTGGTAGTATGTGTCTGTGCAATTGAATCCTGAATGGCCTTGCATCTGTTTTTTCATACGTCATTTACTCTGTGAAATATTTATTAAGTACATCCCTAGAAGTTTCTTTTCCTTTTCAACCATTCACTTCTTGCTTTACACATCATGGCCAGGAGATTTTTTTACCTCTGCTTTCCTTCACTGAACTAGTAGAACATGTGCACACTCAGCATTTCACTTTCATTTTGGGGATTATTTTATTAAACTTCAGTTTTAAGTTCACAAAGCCACAGATAAGACAGTTAGAGTAGAAATTTCCATAAGTCTTTCAAAGATTTCTCAAGGTTCTCTCGCATTAAATTAGCTCTATTTTCCCGAACGATTTAAGCTGTCAATTCAGTATCATTTCAAGCAACTAGGTCAGGGATACCTGAAGTCTGAATGGCAAACAGCAGTTATTAAGGAAACAATCTGCTGAAGAATAAAATTAATAGGCAGGGCTTTTCTGTCACATATTCATTTTCCCTTTTTTGTTCAAAAAAGAAAGATCCACTTTGAACCCGGTTCTGGTCAATAGTGCCTGACAATCACTTAGACATTCTGTACATGTATCATGAGGTTGAACTTTAGGGAGAGAGAAATTTTGGGTGTACACTAATTTTCCTAAAAGACAGTAGAAAAGCAAGCAAACTCATATTATAGCCGCAGTTTCTCACAAAGAACTTCTTTCTTTTCTAAATTATGTTCTATAAGTAGGCCTATTAAAATGATGATCCCAGAGGAAGGAAACTGATCAACAACCTACAACAGAACTTAATGACCAATGTTTTTCATTTTAAATGGTGAAGAAATTGGTTTATCTCAAATTCAGTAATATAGAAGTTATTAACATTAAAAAGCAAGAGGTTATTTAAGAAGTTGCATGTGAGATGAACTTGGAAAACCTAACTTAGCAAATAAATTTTACTAGATCAGCTATTTCAATATATTGTTCTTTATACTGAAAAAATTGCTTTTAATCTGCTGCTACTATTGACTATCCCTCTAAAGAGCAGCAAGTAATGACAAAACCAGATTCCACAACATTAGTGAGGGTGCTCTGTTAAACTAGCTTCAGACTAAGAATCGTATTTAAAACCACATCTTGATAAATATATTTTACTCTGACTTTATCCAGCTTGGAAAAAGCCATTCCTGCTTGGAAAACACAGTGGAAGACAGATGCAAGTAAAATTGTCAATTTTAAGCTGTCTATTTAAATTTCATCATCTTCTCTCCACTGTACTGACAGATGACAGTGGTCTTGCCACCTAGGAAAAAGCTGAAAGGGAGCAAATTACTCCCTGTGATGCTTCATTATAAACGTTGTAAAGTTGAAGCATGGAAGAGAAGACAATAGCAGAGGGTCAATACTCCCAGGAAAGCAGGCTCAACCCTACAAATTAAAATCAGTACCATCATTTTACTTGGGCTCTGCTACAGAAAATACCATGCGCTCCATATCAGCCCCTCAGTGAGTTTTACAACACCAGAACATATTGTAAATATCAAATTATTACTTGTTGCACCAACTGGCATTATATTTGATTAGTTCCAGTTTTAATTGCTTTCTCTCACATAGTTTCTCTGTTGGGGCACATCCCACTTGCTATAGGATTATTCCAAAAGTAGCTCCTGCATATCAAGGCTTTCCCTAGGAGTTTTCTTTCATTTGCAAGGTTTGTCTGCGCTGTCAAGTCTGAAGACTTTGATTACCAGAGTTTTCAGGTGCAGCAGCTCCTTTTCATTGGCTGCATATCTCACTTGGAACCATGACACATGGCAGGCTGACTCCTGAGGCAGATTTGGTGTGTTGCAGGGGAACTACACAACCCGTGCAGGTCCAGGCATTCCCAGTGCTTTCAGAACAAGCTGCACACCCATGCTGAGCACCAGCCACCTCTGCCTTGTATGAGCAGTGTCCACATGTGAACGTATCTCATTTTGTACTTCCTGGAACTAGCTGCTTCTATCTTTTTTAAATACTTCTCACTTAATGCATATAGGTATAAAATGTGCAAACTAAAAAAAACCCCCTACTGTTACACCAATTGTCTCTACCCTCCCTCCCAACATGCCAAAATAATTGAAGGAGTCTTCCAAATTGCCCATTGTTTTAGGAGAAGTAGAGGGAAAAAAAAGAAAAAAAGAAAGAAAAAAAATCCAAAAAGTACACATAGTAGCTTAAAAAGTGCATCAAAAGACCCAAAACAATATTCCATCCTAATACAACATCTGCAATATTTAGCCAAAAAGCCACATTTCAGCTTCCAGCACCAGGTAATTATATACTTGTGATAATTCTTCTTGAAAATTAGGTATTTTCTCCTTTCTGCTTTCACTGACAGAAAGATTTTTCTGTAACTTCACAACCTGTACAACCCTTAATAAGTGAAAGAAATTATACTTAGCTTGCTTTTTGAGGAAAGCAATGATTATTCTCATTTAAGATGGGTCAGTCTCAAGGCTGTATATATGATTTAATTTCTTAAAACAGTCATGGGATAGGACCCAAGATTCAAGACTCATTCTCTGCATTAATCATGATTTTTAAACTGCTAGCCTTGCAGGATTGAAACCTAAATAATTTTCTGCTCCTCAGTGTGAACACCCATTGCATTCCATAACTGTTAGACAAATCTCTTGTGCAAATTCCCTTCTGCAAGTTGTCTACATAAGGAGACAACCACACACTTCTCTTCAGTAAAATACTCCAAGTCTAGACAGAAAGCATTATGAGGATAATACTGTTCAGAATGAGAATACCCTATTGCAGTGTACTTAATTTAAGTGTGAAGGAAACTATTCAACAAAGCCGACAGTAATTCCTAACATTTGAAGGCTAATTTCTGCTGTCTTGAATTCCTTTAGCCTTTCCTATATATTCAGATGTCTGCTATATATTTCAGAAATCTGCTATTAATTTCAAACAGGAAGGTTGATCATTTTGAATACAAGACAATCCAAAGCAATTCATTTGGAAACAAAATTTCCCAGGTTTCCTGTCACCTGGAGGAAATTTGCCTGTCCATAAATAAAATGTGTGCAGGATGGATGATTTCTCACACCCATGACAAGCACTCTGGCATGCGCTGTGAAACTCAACCTCAGGTAATATGTTCCCATATACCCCTACATCTGATTAAAAAAACCAGCAATAATCACCCATATTAGGATTACCAGGCTTTGTCTGGAATAATAACTGGCTTCTGATGCACACTTCAGCTGTCACGATAGGGGCTGTATGGAATTGGTGAGATTTTGCCGAGACAGAGAGGAAACCTTAAGTATCCACTAGGTCCCCTGTAGGACTCAAGGTATTCATTTGACCTCTGTTCTTCAAAGTGGGTGTAAGTCAGCTCAGAACACCTTCATTCATAAGCTGTGATCCAAATGTACAGGAAATCCTTTTCCACCAGGATGCTACAGATTTTAAATTTTTTGGTATTCACTCTTTGCTAGTAATGCAGTTTTAGAAGTGTTTGTTTTAATGAGTTAAGGGTCTTAAATACAGAGAATAATATTAAACTGAAAACGATACTCATATCAGAAGGAAAGAAAATAGTAACTTGAATAATGATGGAATCAAAAAGTTACCTCCATTTTCAATACTAATATGTTTAAAAGAATTTTTTAAGGGAGCTGAGTCATCTTGACTACTTGATTTTTGTAGGGAGATCAGGATTGTTTTCTAATTTTTTATGACATTTTTTAAGTGGTTGAGCTTTTTTATTTTGTTTGGTTTGTTGTGGGTTTTTTGGGTTTTTTGAGGAACTGCAACAAAATCTGGTGCTTGAGCAGGTTTCTGACAGAAATACTGTCACTAGTGTTATTTCAGTTCAAAGCAGAGTAATTGAGTAATCATGAATATACATTCAGATTTCTGACATAAGTAGTATATGTTGTTTCCAGGAGAGACTTCCTACAAAGACTAATTACACAGAAGACCATTTTAGATAAATGTAATTTAGAAACAGTAAAAACCCTCTAGAAAACTGTCTTCTCTATATTTCCCAAGGAAAATATACTATATATGACTCCTGCCAGCTTCAGCTTTGTCTTACTGTTTGACTGAGGCCAAAAGCAGGTGATAAATTAATTGTTAAAGGACTGAGCTGGAGAAATCCCTGCTACACAAATTTGAGAAAGCAGTCACTGTCAAAACAGACTGCTACTTTGCAATCAAGGAGGGTCTCTTTTTACAGAAGAGAGCAGACACACTGTACAAGGCTCATACACGCAAGCAAGTTATATCCGTGTCTGACATGTTTGGAGGAGGTACATCTACACTCTTCAGAGGCACCAGCCATGTACCTACATTGAAGCAATAGATTATTAAGAGTCCCAGTTTCTTGTAGGAACATTTCAAAAAGCCATAATACACACTGAGCACAGTGACTAAATCTATTTGTATTCAGTCTTTCAGATTGCATAATTCCTCTATCAATCATTTTCTAATATACATGAATGGCCATAAGACTTTCAAGATGTACATTTAAAAGAAAAAAAAATCGGAGGGCTTCTCCAATCTAACTTCAGTTCCATAACCAACCAAAAAATGTACACAGTTTTCCTTATTAAATCCCTTACAATTAGTTCATTAACTAGAATCCTGTGTTGAATTGGAGCAAATTCTACAGATATGGGTCAACCACCCAGATAAATTAACTCAAACATGTCACCAACCAGGCTACCCTCAAAATTATAATTAGAGGATATGATTTTTTTTTTATGTTTCTTTGGTTAAAGAACAAAGAAATATAAGAACATAAGCAACAATAGACCCAGAGAACTTTAAAATAATACAGATTACTGAATACTACAAAAATTTGGAATTTTTTCATAAGCTCCAAGTGAAAAGACTGCAAATTGATTCAAATTCTGCATTTTGAGCATCAGTTGAAGTAATTCCATTTATTTATTTTTGCACTGGGTATCACTGGTGTAACTCAGATTAGTTAAATTGCATTGGTGGTATAGGAAACACTACTCATTAGCTGAGAACATTGTTCTTCTCCACCTGTGACCCAACTAACATCCAGATAATGTGCATGATAGATTCTCTCCCAGCAGTACAGCGCAGAAGAGTCCTACGGTAACTCAGGCTCCACAGAACTATCTGGAGATCAGGGAACAAAACATAAATAAATATAAAATACTGAGTATCTTGACTTCTTCTTTTAATGTTCAGAAGAAACTTTAACCTGCTGATTTAAACAGAGCTACAGGACACGCACATTCTACATGCAAATTACTCCAATAAAGTTTGATCTACCTACACTACCTTTGCAGGATTCTGTCCTGCAAAGTTAATGCTAATTAAAGTAAGCATTCACTTTTAATCACATCAGAATCCATTTGCCCATTTTACTTGCCAAGAGACAGGCATATAGCATCAGAGGAAATAATTTCCAGATTTTCCAGTGAAAGCTCTGAGACGTGATGGTTGGCACTAATATTGCAAAAAAGAAACTTTGCAGACCTGAAAACTTTTCCTTTTTTTTCAGTCTTTCCTGAAATTCTTCTCTTTCAGCAGGCACACCAAGATCATTCACAGATGCATTTATCACACCTAATGATCTTCTTTCTGGCATTCAAACTTTCTTTCAACTTGAATTGGTTTTCTTTGAGGAATAGAGATGTGTCTGAAAAACAATATATCTGTTCTCCACAAGAGATAAATTAATGTGAAATCAAATACTGCTGTTGTTGAGCTGTCACATTTACTAGCATCCCCATTAAATGTTTTCAGGATCTGGCTTGTCTAATAATCCAAATATAATGTAGTATCTCACATCCCATTCTTGCAGAATACTAACACACTCCGTTCACATATGGAGGTGCTTGCTTTGTGGTTCATGCAATTTCTAAAGTCTACCAGTGAAAAGAGACATTCTACTGGGAAAAGTCTTTGTGTGAACAATATCCTATAAATTTCTGTAGGAGCAGTCAGGGAGCAACCCTTTTTTATTGCTTTTAAAGGGCTTTGCTCACTGCAGTCAGAAGTCTCCAAGTGAAGAGATGGAAACAGAGATTAACTGCCTCATCTGTTTGGGATGTAAATCCCTTTTGGGGAACACCATAAAGCTTAGAAACCTTTTTGATGGAGCTGTGTTTTTCCATGGAAACACTGTTAGCTTCTTTGCAATAGACTTAGTCAGTTCAACTGGGTAATTTCAGACTGGTATTTTATTAGTTGGAGGAGTTACATGCTGAAACAATCTTTCTACATCAGGACTGAAATTTCCTTATTAATCTGCATATGACTGCATAGTCAAAGTCTTTCAGGAGAAAGTTAGATGAACTTGGAAGTTTCAGGGCTTTAATGAAAAGATAGTTTTCCTTTCACTCCAGACAGGGTTTGAGATTTTGGTTTTGTTGTTGTTGTTTGATTGGGTGTTTGGGTTTGTTGGTTGGGAGTTTGGGATTTTTTGGGGGTGGGAGGGGAGATGGATCTAGGAGGGTGCCTTGGCCTTATATAAGTCCATAGCTATATTTATGTTGACTTTGGAAAGAGAAGATGGCATTTTGGGTAGTGCATCCAGCTCTGGGGTCCCCAACACATGAAAGATATCAGCCTGTTGAAGCAAGACTAGAGGAGGGCCCCAAGCTGATCAGAGGGTTGAAGGATTTCTCCTGTGAGAAAGTCTGAGAGAACTGGGTTTGCTCACTTAGGAAAAGAGAAGACTTCAGCGTAATCTCATAGTGGCCTTCCAGTAGCTGAAGGAAACTTACAGGAAAGATGGAGAGGGACTTTTTATAAGGGCAGGTAGTGACAGGACAAGGGGCTATGGCTTCAAGCAGAAACCAAGCAGGTTTAAATTAGAACATTAGAACAAAATTCACAATAGAAAGAAATTCTTTACTATGCAGGCAGAGAAACACTGGAACAGATTGCCCAGAGAAGTTGTGGATGCCCAAACCCTGGAAGTGTTCAAGGCCAGGCTGGATGGAGCTCTAAGTAACCTGGTCTAGTGGAAGGCATCCCTGCCCATGACAGGGGGGTTGAACTAGATGATTTTTAAGACCCCTTGCAATCCAAGCCACTCTATGATTCTGTGATTCTATAGAGTATCTGTAGCACAATCGAACCAAATTATACAAACCTTTCTTTTGAGCAGAATATTGAAAAATCTGAAAATTAGTGCAAATATAGCCAGTCTCTTAACCAAAATACTGCACCATTCTCTGATTCCATGGTTCTGATCTTCTACCAGAACTCAGCAGCTTTTCACACATCACCACAATTAAGTCAAAACCAGAGGTCATTGTACCAACTAAAAGCTAAATAAAAAAGAAAAACAATGAACCTAAGTATTTCTCTGTAACTCTTCTCTCTTCAGCATATTTTAATTATGAATTGATTTGATTGTGCAATACAAAAAAAAATACTGCAGCTTCATATTACAAAAACAAGAGTTAAACACCATTTCCAATAGCTAGAGAGCAACTGATCAGTTCAGGAGAGGATAAACAATTTGTATTATACATGACATCAACAAGCCATCTTCATTCATTATATTTTCAAACTATTGACCAGTGAATCTTGGATAGGCTTTTCTTACCATCTGTATTGAAAACATTTTCTGAAGAGATCATTACCTATAGGTAGTTAAGTTAAATGTGTTCACAATTCACAAATGTATTCACTTCTTAAGCCTAACAGCAGTGTCATATCCTAACAGCCTCCACTTACATTGCTCCAAAGGGGCCCAGTTGGACTAGAGCAACTCCACAGGAAATATTCCAATTGTTAGGTAAAAGGAATATTTAGCAGTATCAGCATTTTGCAGAAGCAAGCAAGGCATGCTCCTTTTTAAGCACCAGGAAACAGATAAGAGCAAACATACGGGTCTGTTATTCAGGATTATTTTTGAAACTATGTAAAGCACAATGCTTTTGCAACCTGGCTCTGAAGATCAGCATTTACTTTTCTAATGGGCTGTAAGTATTAAGACTTCGTTATCAGGGTGAGATTGACTTCTGCTTTCTAAGCTGCTACTGTTCAACTGATGAAACACATCAACAAAATCAGCATACATCAGGAGCTCTTATACTCTAACTAAGTTCCCCTTGACAGATTCTCCTTCATTCACCATTGAACACGTTATAATGCCAGACCAGTGAATAGTTAATAGAGTTATATAAAGGACAATAGCAAGGGAAAGCCTTGGACTTTCACCCTTTACTAAACTCATTACAACACTCTAATGTGGATTAAAATAGCACAGAAAGCACCTTTGATCCTCTTTCAGTCACAGAAATGACCTTTGAATTTTATTGTGTTTACAATAATCTTCTATGCAGATAGGTGTGAACTTTAACTAAATTAGTTTGACCTATTGCAAATAAAGAAAAATTATTTGCATTTAATGTTTCTTCCTGGAAACTAAGGGCAAAATGAAACCATAGAGCAGGATATCTAGAAAATGCTTAAACAGTGGCTCTCATTCTACATCAGGAATATGCAAAATTCACCAGAAAATCATAGAATCTTAGAATTGTTTGGGTTGGAAGAGATCTTAAAGATCCTTTAGTTCCAACTCTCCTACTAATGGCAGGGATGCCACTCACTAAAACAGACTGCTCAAGGCTCCATCCAATCTGGCCTTGAATATTTCCAGGGATGGGACAGCTGCAATTTGTCTGGACAACCTGTTCCAGTGCCTCACCACCTTCACAGTAAAGAATTTCTTTCTAACATCTAATCTAGACCTACCGTCTTTCAATTTAAAATTATTGCCCCTTTTCATGGTACTATTTGCTCCTATAAAAAGTCCCTCTCCCTCCTTTTAATAAGCCCCATTCAGGTACTGGAAGACTGCAATCAGGTTTTTCTGAAGCCTTCTCTTCTGCAGATTCAAAAACTTCAGCTCTCAGCCTATCTCCAAAGACAGTTGTTCCAGCTCTCTGATCAACTTCATGGCCCTCCTCTGGACCCACTCTAGTGGGTCCACATCTGTCTTGTGCAAAGGTCCTGACCTGAATGCAGAATTCCAGGTGGGGTCTCAATAGCCTGGAGTAGAACGGCAGAATCACCTCCCTCAACCTTCTGGGAAAGATAGAAGTAATTTCTTTCCATAGAGTTTTTCATATGCAAAATTCCAAACCAATGACCTGTCTTATTTGCATTTTGAATTAGTATATTCGAGACATATACAGTAGCCTTTTCTCAGCCAATATAACAGGAACAGTGCACAGCTGCAGCCATACAGAGAAAATCTCAACTGAAGTGCACTCAGAACCTCTAGAACAGCAATTTTGGAAGTGGGATGGTCTGCATCCCAAGCACTTTACTTATTATGCTTTTAGTCCCCTGACACAGTTTCACTATCTCAGTGCAAACTAGAATGTGAAATTGGGTTTTGCTTACTTCTCCAAAATACCATTCACTGCACCCATATGCTCATATACAGGCTGCCCTCCAAAGAGAGATTGGCAGAATTTGGATATATTTATTAGGAAGATTTATCTCTACCTGTCCTCCTTTCACATTCTTCCCTGAAGGATCTTCTTTTGTCAGAGATCTGCCACTAGGTTTAAGACAGAGCTTTGGCCCAGACACCATTACATCCCTTACATCTCTTTGTCTGTCACCACATACCCCTCAGGTATGCAGACAATACATCCTTCTCCTGCTGCAAAGCTGTCACCATCATCTTGTCATACCATTTTAAAGAGGCCAAAGGCTTCTCTAAGTCTAAAGGCTTTAGAAGCTTTATAAAACAAAGTAATTATGCAGTCTAATCTAATGCTTAGAGATGCAAATGACTAAAAACTTTGTTGACACTCAAAGTGTCCTCTATAAACTGTCCAGAAGTCTTTATCACTGAACACTTCTGAACACATCCATGAAGGAGCTGAGATTTTTTACAGTCATTATTTCAAACTCTGCATTAACAGACCCAAGAGTCCATAAATATTTGGATGAGAATTTAGTTCTCTATAAACAGGCCTACAAATTTCTATCATAGCTGTACACTTACACATAACTAAGATTCTGAGCAGCTAGCAGTGGCCACATATTACCACCTTTCCTAAGAGATTCATTTACTTACTATTAAAAGAGAGTAACAACAACCTGTAAACTTCCTCACATTCTGTACAAGAATACAAAACTTATGGATGTGCACTAGGTGATAACAAATGTATCTGCTGAATAACGAAAAAAAAAAAAAATCAAGAGGAAATAGTGTACTATTATCGCCAAAACATAAAGCTCAACTGCTAAAAACATGCCTGCTGTTGGAACTCATAGAATCATAGAAATGAATCAGCGAATCTCAGTCTGGGTTAGACTTTCAAGAGCATTGAGTCAAACTATTAACTCAGCACTGCCAAACCCACCACTAAACCACGTCCCTAAGTGCCACATCCATGGTGACTCAAGCACTAGCATAGGCAGTCTGTTCTAATGCCTGACAAATCTCTCGGTGAAGAAATTTTTCCTAATATCCAATCTAAACCTTCCCTGGTGCAACTTGAGACCACTTCCTCTGGTCCTATCAGTCCTTACTTGGGAGAAAAGACCAAACTCCAACTCTCCACAATGTCCTTTTAGGGAGTTGTAGACAGCAATAAGGTACCTCCTTTTCTCCACGCTAAGCATCCCCAGCTCCCTCAGTCTCTCCTCATCAGGCTTGTGCTCCAGACCCTTTGCCAGATCCATTGCCCTTCTCTGGGCCAGCTGCAGCACCTCAGTGTCTTTCCTGTAGTGAGCATCCCAGAACTGGACACAAGATTCAAGATGCAGCCTCACCAGTACCAAATACAGGGAGAAAATCTCTGCCCTGATCCTGGCTGGCCACACGGTTTTTGACTTAAGCCAGGATGCCATTGGTCTTCTTGCCGCCTGGACACCCTGCAGGCTCACATTCAGCTGCTGTCAACCAGCACTCCCAGGTCCTTTTCTGCCAGGCAGCTTTCCAGCCACTGCCCCCAGCCTATAGCACTGCTCTGGTTGCTGTGACCCAAGTGCAGGACCTGGCACTTTGCCTTGTTGAACCTTGCACAACTGGCATCAACCCAATGCTCCAGTCTGTCCAGATCCCTCTGCAGAGACTTCCGACCCTTCAGCAGATCAACACTCTCGCCCAGCTTGATGTAATCTGCAAACTCGCTGAGGGTGACCTTGATCCCTTCGCCCAGGTCATCGATAGAAATATTGAACAGGAATAGCCCTAATACTGAGCCCCAGGGAACACCATTTGTGACCCAACCCCACAGCTGTACTCACTGCCACTGGCCCATACCGGCATAAGAGCAAGGCAAATCTTGCAGCCTGACACATGGGTGGCAGCCTATTCCCATAGGAGCTTTGGCTTTGTGGTAAAAACACAATTGCCAAATCAAACCTCCTGGAACACATGTAAAGTACAAGCAGAAGTTTAGTAATTTTATTCCACACTCTAAAGTATTCTGAAAATTAAAGAGAGAAGAAAGAACATATTATTGGTACTATATTGCTACAATAACTTAAGCAATTGGTAGAAGCACCACCTTGCCCTACAATGTACTTTTTTCAGCACCAGGTGCTTTAAATCTACTCTGAAAAGCCTGAACTATTGTTTGACCTGCAAGTTATTCATCCATTATTTACAGAATTCACAAAAATTCCCAAAGTGAGAAGAGAGAAACTGAACACACAGGCCTTTTCATGTCCAGCAATACCAAGAGATAAGAGAAAAACTTTTGCAAGGGTGGATATTTTGTTCTCTGCACAGTGGAGTATTCTGCTCTTACATGTGCACAGAAAGTTTTATTAGCTCAGGAGAAGTTTAATTAACAGATATTATTTGAAGTGCAGTGCTATAAAAGACTACATTTTCTAACGCAACTTCATTTGCATTACAGAATTGAAAAAAAAAACCAAAAAAACATAAACCAAACCAGACACAGAAGAAGGTAAAGCAAGCCCTGGTAGAATTACATAAATCACACAGGATTAAGATAAATTTTTCCTATATTTCCCCCTTATTCCCGCATAGTTATTGACAATCAAGAACTGCACGTTCACAGAACAGTTTCCTAACTTTAATATTCCTGCCCTTTAAACCATAGGGTTGTCTTAGAACTGACAGGTGCCCAGTGGGAAAATTAGATGGTTACCACGGACCTCTTGATTCTGTCAAAGAAGCATGAAGAGCTGTTACACAGCATTTGGACACAGACCAAGAGATGGTCATGTGCCTACAAGAAAAATAATCAGAACATGTGAAACTATTCGCTGCTTGGAAAAGAAGCTTGTACTGTAATCCTTCTCCCCTCACTGGAGCTGAAGGGATGATGGAAACCTTAACAACAAGCCATTCCAAGTAACTAATCAAAGCAGAAGGACCAAGATACACGAAGATGTATTTAAATTTTAAAAAGAACCTGTTCTTTAATCACACTCTTATACTATGCCTGGCTGAGATGGAATTAAGCCTTCTTGGTAGTTACTCATAGAATGCCACGTTTCAGATTTATGACTAACACAGTGTCAATGACACACCAATGTTTTCTCTAGTGCTGAGCAGCATTTTCACAGTGTCAAAGCTTTTTTCTTTTTCTCACTCTGCTACACTTCCCATGCACAGCCAGTGGACACCTGAACTGAAATGGCCAAAGGAATATTCCACACCATGTAACGCTGAGTAGCAATAAAAAACCTCCTGTCTTCCAGAATAGCCATTACTCATAGACTGGCTGGGCATCAGTCTGCTTGTGGGAGGTGATGAATGGTGGCCCTTGCACCCCTTCTTTTTTCCTCTCTCCACTTTCCTTCACTTACTAAACTGACCATAATCAACTATCAAACGTGTCAAGCACAGGTAACTCTCATGAGGCCCATAAATTTTACTAGTTTTTACTGAGCACATTATATTATATGAAGGTAGAACAAATTGTAGCATTCTTTAAGTTTAAAGCAAGACTGAGGAGGCTAGTGAAACCCCTCAGTAAGTGAGGCTAGTGAAACCCCTCAGTAAGTGCACAAATGAAGTCTCTATTTCTTTGGAAAATAGATGGGGGAATTTTTTTTTTTTTTTTCTGTATAATGGCTTCCTTCTATTCTGAATAAATGAATAACTGTAAGGAGAATCGGGGTATCTTTTTCAGCATGTCAAATCTGTGCTGACTGAATAAGCATTAAAAAAACATTGTTTATAGAAAAAGTAACTGATGTCTTAAATCTGATTAAATATACAAATGAGCTAAATTCTCTGAAGATATGCAGACAGCTGCATCATTTTTGCATTTCATAATGCTAATTAACTAATATGATAAATAAGGTCATATTTATGCTACTAATTGTAAAATAAAGCTACTTGTAACTTCTTCCAATGCATGACGCTTAAAAAAAAAAAAAGGCTAATGATAACAGTTTTCAGAGACAGATAAATATAAAAACCTTTATTATTTTATGCTGGATAGAGATGTCTATAAATATATCCTGTTTTACAGTTATAAAAATAAAGCATTATTTTTGTTAAAGCTTACAGAATGCTATTTGAACTAGATCCTCTTGTGCTTGTTTCAAAGCAAATAACTACATATTCTTTGATAGCAATGGCAGGACAGAGTGAGAGACTTGCAGAAAGCATAGTCAGTAATGTGTTGCTACCCAAGTCAGGCTTACTCAATAGTTTCCTTTTCAAGTCTTAATTTTCAGTCACTTATGGCTTAGCCATTTAGACATTCCAGTCAAATTCCCAAATATAAGACTTGTAAACTGAATTGCAAAGGAAAAATAGTCCAAGTTTTGTCAACAGGGGTGTAACATAACAAGGGTTTGACTCCACTATAGAAATCTCCATGCTTCCTTATCTTGTGGAAAATTTTTCTCCAGTTTGGGTAAGCTGTATATCTCAAACTTCAGTCTTCAAAGGTTTTAGCAAGTGTTTACAGCTGTATTATACAAAAACTTCTCTGTGTTATGCTACATACCTTTGAGAGCTGCAGCATACCATGTCCTATCTTCAAACCATTTCTGCAGTGATATCGAACACAGAGCTTTAGAATCACAGAATCATAAAGCCATTTAGGTTGAAAAAGATCCTTAAGACCATCTATTACAACCATCAACCCACCACTAAACCATGTCCATAGGTGCCATATATACATGGCTTTTAAATACCTTCAACCATTTCCCTGAGTACTCTGTTTCAATACTTGACAACTCTTTAACTGAAGAAATTCTTCCTAATATCCAAACCAAACTTCCCCTGGTACAACTTGAGGTTGTTTTCTCTTGTTCTACCACTTGTTACTTGGGAGAAGAGACCAACATGCTTGCAGCAAATGAAAGAATTGATCTTGCTACTGTCCGACCACACCTTGCTCTTAACATCTTTTCTCTATCCTGTACCCCAAGTACAAAAGAGAAAGGTCAAGATATATCCTGCACTGAACAATCAATGCTCCCTGCTGCAGGAGCTCAGGGAGCATGAAAGCAGCACCTTGGAGGTATAGTTCAAAGGCAGAGGGAGAACAGAAATTCAGGCACATAGGGATCCATATTAAAATGAGGGTCAGGGGAAGACAGGACAGATGAAAAGAGAAGAGAGCAGAAAGAAAAGGAAATCAAGTAATTCTTTCTTCATGGCTAACTGGATCATTTAGTTTATCACTAATTCTGGCTCCAGCTGTTAAAAGCTCTGGAGAGAAGTTACTGCCAATGCTCCCACTGCGCAGATCTGTGCACATGCCCTCTCTGCAGGCGTGAGCACAGTTCTGCCCAGCTCCAGAGCAGAAGGGGACATCACCGCTGCTCTGTTACCACTTCTGATCTGTCGCCTACCTGTGTGCTCAACTGCATCAGTCACATATCTTTAGTGCAGACCAGGCTGACAGAAGTGCAGTGAGCCATACAGATAATGCAATGGCAGATAAACCTGCAGCTAAGCCTCAGAAATCATCCAAAAGTTTATGTCTACCTCAAAGTCACAGCTGCACAGTACATAGAGAAAATGAGTTGGAAGTAGGAGAAGGAATACAGGAAGGAATTCTTAAAACTTAATTGGCAGGTTGGTACCACTGAGATATAAAAGACTCTAGTTTTTCTTTCCTTTAAAAGCATGTTTGCCTTACTAGCTCTATTGTTTTCCCTCCCATTTTGGTCCTAACCCAGTCAGGTGGATAAAGATGGAAATAGTCATATAGCAAAGAGATTAAAAAAAACCCCAAACCACACTTTTCATAAGTTGATTTGAAGCATTAAGAGTTAGATCATCCTGGCATCCTCACATTTTTTCTGCAGGAGAAAGGTTGGGATGAGAAAGGATGGATTCCTCAGGACATATAGAAGATGATAGTCTATGGCAGACTCAAATTTCCAGAGATTTATGCAGAGTGATGGCTCTTACTTTAATAAGGTTCTATATTTTTAGAAAGTATTAATGACACGTTTTGATCAGTTAAACTCTCCTCCCTCTGCCAGAAAATATGTCAGTTCATCATAAAACTTGCTGCCAAAACAAATCTTTATGGAAAAATGTTTCTCAACATCTCTCTGCAATATATATAACCTTTCTCCCTCTGTAATCCTTATACCCATATAGTTTTAAAAAGAAAAGACAATTTGGATTATAAAAAAAAAAAGAAGGAGCTGTCTACATTTTAGCAGTTATATCAGGACTCTAGAAAGTGGTATTTACACTTGTATTGTTCTATGAGTTAATCAGACATCTTGAGGGACCTCTTTTTTTTCCTTTTCTTTCCAAAATCCACTCAAATATAACAGAACACAGTCCTCCCAGTTGTCTCTATCTCCATTAAGAAAAGTATCTGTTGAGACTGGGAAAGGGTAAAATTTAGGATAATAAATCAGACTGATCAATAATCAAGCCTTGAAAAATCAGCACATTAAGAAAACATCAAACTATTTGCCCTTTTTCTTGCCTACATCTCTGTGGACACATCTTTACAACTTGTTATGCTGGACTGGAGAGCTGTGATAGTCTGCCTGTACGATGATGTTGCAGAAATTATTGTATAGTTTTCCACTGTTGACTTATTCATCACCTTCTGCTGTGGAAAAGGTTGCTTCCTGTGATGCTGGGAATCAGTTTCCAATGTAAATACATACATGTACATACTGTCCTCATCCCAAACACCATGAATCAGTTCAGTATACAAATTTAGAGACCAAAAATGAACATCTGAAACCATCACCTCTTAATGCCTTCTTGGATCATTTGGATTAACGCACCCAAAATCAGCTTAGGGCCATTTAAAATCCTTCACTTTATCAGGATAACAACAACAACAACAAATCAACAACAACAGCAAACAACAACCACAAAACACAACCCTCTGGAAACCCAATGAAAAAAAAACCAACAACCCCCCCCAAAACTAACCACATAAAAAAACCCATCCAGCTAACTCCTTCCCCCTCCAATCGAATCCTGATAAAACTGCAAAACTGTGTCTTGCTGATAAACAGACAAACCACTGATTAAGAAAGCAGACAGATGGGCCAACGTTCAGGGTCTTTCCTTTTAGAAGTAAAACCATTGCTGCAACCCCTATAAATGCTACAATAGTATTCGCTTTCTTTCTGGGCATTTGATGGGTTGAAACGTGGTTTCAGTCATCACTTACAATTTTCTGCAATGGGTTTAAAAGTGCTTTACCACACATCTTTCAAAAGACGCCAGGGAAGAAAGGCACCCTCCTCCAAGACTCTGCAGCACAATGCCACACCACCTAGAATTAGGTACACAAGGTGGGGATGGGGCATGACTGCCAAAACAGTCAGACAGCTCAGACATTTTAAACACGTATGAGTAATTAGTAATTTTGTTCTCCCAGTCACAGGGCCAGCACCAGAGTTCTCTGTTCTTGTGTGGGGCCTTCCTCATCTCAGACCTCTCCTCCTGCATCTTTTATCCATGCAGTAGTTCTGACACCTGACAGCTCCTATGCTACCCCAAGGAATCATTTTAGGTTAATGAGATCCAGATTGAACACTCGATATAGTATTTGCAAATAAATACAGAGATCCAATTGCCTGTTTCCACTGATGCTGCTTGCACTTTAAAGTCTGCGGGCCTGCTGGGAGTGTCAAGCTTGCAAACAGAGAAGTTATGAAGGCATGAGAGAAGGAAGACCTGAGCAATATTGCACTCACCAAAATTACATTTCTAGGAAAACATGAGGGGGAAAAATAAATCTCAAAAATAATGTTTCATTTTGACATTTTATTTCAGAACTGGTCTCATTAGTCTTCAATAGCTCTCAAACATTTCCCATTTCAGAGAGAAAAATTATTTTTTTATTCCTTTTAAAATTTTTTTTGTTATTCAGGAATGCTGAGGTAGCATACTCAGGTAACTACCCCCCACACCTCCCATTTATTTATTTATTTATTTATCTATCTTTATTCTGTTAGCAGTAGTTGCAAGGTCAGCCTTTCCTCATCCTTTTCAAATAGCCCTTCTGGTACAAGATCCTCTAATTCCATAGCAATGTCCACTGCCTGAGGTTGCTTGAAATATTTGGTTGATTCCCAGTGTCTCTGAAAGCTCTCCCAATAAAATAGGCCTCACCAATTATTTACTTTTAATATATTATTTTCTCGTGTCTTGTAATTACCCAAGTTGTGCAGTAAGCTTAGAGTTCACCAGATTTACAACATAAAGTACAGCTCCACAGCTACATTCTTTTGGCTTGTCCTCTTCTACATCATTACATTAGCTACACACTCAAAACAAAAACAAGTCCCCATTACTTTTTGTATTCTCTCCATGAAATCAAGAACACCTTAGGTACCATCCCCCAAGGTGAGATATTTTTAAGTGGAAAGGGATGAAAGCTCTTCAATATTCCATTTTAAATCGAAAGACTGAAATTTATTTTGAAGTTTCAAAACACCACCAAAGCTGGAAACTTAAAGCACACGAGAGGAACTTTAGGAAAAACGTCTTCCCAACACATTCATTCTTGACAGTGCAGTACACTGATAGAGAGTTACCTGCAGGTAGAGGTGCAGTCCCCATCTCAGAAGGAACTTGAATACAGGATACTAATGAATAATGAAACATTAAATGTGAGAAATCTTGTTGCACTCTACTGGACCTTATATTTGATTCAAATGAATTTTATGTTATGACACTTAAGAACATGTAGGTACAGATTTGAAACATAATGTGGCTTCCAAAATAACCAAAGCACACGACTACCAACAAGGAACTCTGTAATAGAAGAAATTACAACTTGTATGTAGGTTAAGCCAATATTAACATACACCAGACCAGGTCAATTTGATAACCACAGAAAATCACCCATTCATTTGTCCTGCTGTATCAGTCAAAATGCAGAAGAAGATAGAAACAAGATTGGCAGTATGCTAGATTTGTCGACGTGTCTAAGAAGGTAAAGAACTCATTGCACACTCTAATTAGAAACCTACTAAAATCAAGTGGTGAGGACAGGAGAAGGAAAAACAGAAGAAAGATGGTCCTAACAACATCAAGAAATATTGCAAAGACCTTGACAGCCACCAAAAAATCAGCCTTTCCAGATTACAACTTAGTTTCATCAGACTTTGCTTGTTTTTACTCAGTGCTAAGACTATGAAGCGTATCCTGCTGGCTTTGACTACAAAGTTGGAGCAGGAGACTCAGGAAGCAATATGTAACTCCATTCAAATCCTTACATCTTTTTGCAGTGAGGAGGTCAGATCTCTCCCTCGCCGCAGGGGTTGCTTTGATGTTTTACTGTTGGCAGCGGCTGCTGAGCAGCCGAGGGGCACCTCCCCAGGGGCTGCAGGGACCCAGGATGGGTTGCTCCCACAGACAGCAACCAGGGCTAACAGTCCTTATTTTGCTCACATCCTTGTAACTTGGATGTTGGTCCTGCCACTTTGTTAACAGAAAAAAAAGAAAGCTTTCCCCAATGTCCTCTACAGAAATAAGCTGGAAGCAGGCATTTTCCCTAAGCACAGACATAAAAATAATAAAATCTCTACTTTCAGCAGGAGCATGAGAAAAACTGCAGTTATTTTATCATTGTAAAATTATCTTTATTAGCTTTTGCAAATACAATTAGCATTTCCTTTAGTTATGAATGATCATAAATACACCTAGATGTGTCTACAAGTAAATGTACACAAGACATAATAGCTCAAAATATAATTGAATATCAGAGCAGCATATCTTTTTCTGAAGAAAAAATAGCTCTGGATTTCATAAATATGAAATTGAATGAAAGCATTTTCCAGCAAAATATTCTTGTTATAATCAAAAATGATTTATTTTACTGCAAAAATATACTGTTATTTCCCTCAGTGTTTTTTTGAGTAGTAGAAAGACTATTTGAAATGAGGCAGTTTTTTGGGTTTGGGGGCATTTGGTTTTTGAGTTGTCTGTTTCTTGTTTTGGAGTGGATTTTTTTAGAGGCAAATCTAGCTTTCTCTGAACATGATGTAGTCATGATGTTGGAGTTAGAAAGATCAATTACAAGCTGCCAGATCCAAGACTGTGCGTTTGGAAAGGCATTTTAATTTTGCTTTCATCTACTTCTATAAGCATCGTAAAAACCGTATTTCTTAATTAGGACAAGGATATATAAGACTTCATCATGAACAAGATATTTACCCCTCATGGTTGTGGGTTTGATTTTAATAATAATAGAGCCAAAGGCTGCACATTACATTGCTTAAGCACTACACTACCGAACATGTGGGCGAAAAACATGGAGAATTAGATGGAGCTTTACCTAAAAATATCAAGGTTGTGTTAGCATGAAAGGTCATAAAACTCAGAATTTACGTCCTCCTTTAAGGACCCATTTCTTTGCAGCAGCTGCTCATTCTCCCCCGTCATGGTCTCACAGCCTCTTCCACAAGTCTTCTGTATCTTCTTATCAGTGGTGCCTGAACTGGGACCACTACAAGCCCCAGCAGATCATCTCAGGGTGCAGACGCTTCATCTCCTTGCCCTGATCTGAAGGGTAAAATAAACATTTATACCAGAATTTTAACCTAAAGGAATGCAAACCATTCTTAGTCTGGACACAGGACATCAGATTTCTGTCTAGTAGGAGTCCCCATTTCCTCAGACTGACACATATATGGGCTGAATTTATAATATCTACTTCATATGAAAAGGAAGTTTCCAGGAAGAACATGTTTAAATCTGGACTACTCAGATACAAACAAATCCATTCAAAATTTGTAGGTGCAGTTTAAGGAATAAATAACAAGAGATGAGTTCTTAATTGCTTTTTTCTTTTTCTTTTTTCCCCATTTAAAATTTCTCAGTTCCTGTATTCAATTTATATTTCAAAATTCACTTCTTTCTTTGGTCAGCGTGGCTCAGGAGTGCCTGGCACCTCAGTAAAAGTAGATACTAGAGGGAAAGACAAAGCAATAAGCCATGATCTTATGTTTGATATTTAATTGCAGTGAAGCCAACTAAGCCGGAAGTTGCTACAGAAACCTGTGCTACTTCTAGGGAAAAAGAAAGAGAATTGTATCAAAACATGTACATGAAAGCAAAATCTATCAGCAGACCAGACTGTGAAACTGCTACTTACTCTAACTGCAGGTGGTTTAAAATTACAGGTTTTAAAGCTATCATTTGGAAATAAAGCAAAGACTACTATCATTGTTTAGCATCAAAGAGTTTTATAGGATTGACACACCATCAGCGAATGAAGCATGCTTGCTTTAAAGCATATCAAATATAATGCAAAGCAGGCTACAATTTGGGGGGGTGGAGGAGTGGACAGGGGTTCACAAACAAAAAGCACATGAAACCACATTAGGCAGCTCGCTATGTTATGTTTGAAATACAAATGCAGGTGTCAATAGCTGTATTTCTTATAGGAAACTAAAATTTCACTGCAGAACCAGAAAAGTACAATTTCTTCTAGAAACCTAAAATTAAAATGGGCCCAAAGAGTCAGATCAACTTCTGAGGTAAAAATCCAGACCACATATAACAGAAAAAGTCTTCTCATTTGGGCACTCTGGACTATGAGATAGTCAAAAGCATTATTGAAATGGAAAGAGCTAGAAGATGTCTGGAATTACATGATGGACAGATTTACTGTTACCCCATTTTCCTCTGTGTAAGCTGAATACTTTCTATCAGGGAATAATGCTTCCAAACTGAAATGCAATCCTTGCTACATTTACAACTACTGGTAGGAAGTGTGGATCTGTGGCGACACTTTAAAATCAAAACATAAAAAGGTTTACTGGTTGCTGTGAGTAAGGGACTGTAACTTTCAGAATGAACCTGTGAGAAAAGAGCTACAAAAAAATCTTAGAATATGGGTGAACAATGCTTTATGAATATATACTGCTCTGTTCATTTCCATATTGACAGTGAAAGCGAAATAGAGAAGATATGCTCGTAGTAAGAAATTACTGCTTTAATTATATTCATATTTCTAGATAATGGTGTTTGCACAACTTTCCATGACAATTGCATTCAAGTTTGAAAGGATAGACCTGGGAAAACTGAGAAACATTGGCAGACAACCATGACTACACAACACAATTAATGACAAAACTCAGTAATTAATTCAGATTTTGTCTCTGCTGAATTTGAAATTCTCTGAAGTGAGATGCTGCTTTTCTCAAGCAAAACAACAATAAACACCAGTGAAAAAGTATTAAGGTTCTAAATTATGATCACTTTCTAAAGTAAGGATTAGAATTATGTGGATTCCTGTTTGCATTCTGTTTGTGCTTTGGATGATAAGTAGATTATTTTTTTTTTTAATTTCAAATCCAGATTATGAGATTCCCCTCTCAAATTGCATGATTTCTAAGTAGCACCATCAAGAGTATTTAAGGTACTACCTGAGCATTTCTCTAACTATTCAAATTACCTTGAAAATACCTTGAGGAAGGAAAGAATTAATCAGAATTCAGCTTAACCATCATTATCAATGAGGGGAAAAAAAAGTAAGTTGGCTGCAAATGCCTAATATTGAGAAGTTATTAGTTGCATATCAGCAGAGGACACATTTGTCTGTTCTTCTGGGACTGGAAAAGGGCATCAGTATTAACTTTTTTAATCTGAAAAGTTGATTTTTCTCAAAAGGCCAATATGCACTTCTGATATCTACATACCCCATTATTTTCCTACTACATCTAGAGATCCACACTAACAGTGGTGTTAGACATTAATAGCACACAACACAAACATCTGCTCTACATGGCAGGGCAGCAGCTCAGAATGAAAATTCCCACTGTGGTTCCCTTCTGCAACAAACCATTCCCCTCCTGCAGGAAAGCAAGCCTTGGTAGCAAAAAGAGTTGCACTTTTAGTGGCAGGATTGCACTGTTGGTGGCAGGTAATGCTCCTCTGGTTGTCAGGCACTCAGTGCTTGCAGCTCCACCAGGTGCTGCCTCAATAACTGTGCTGGCGAGAAAAGGAGGAAGCAAAAACTCAAATACATCCTTAGGATACCTCGGCAGTTTTAACCAAAGATTGTAAAAAAACCTACTAGTGTCTTAGTATTGGACCTCTCTTTTGAACCCAAAGTCATTTTTTGTAACCTCTACATCAATTTGAGACGCATTTTAGCTGAGTATGAACTACTGCAGGACAAGAAGCCCTGAGAAGCACAAAGGTTAGCATTCTTCTGCCGTCTTTAATTGAAAAGAAAACTTGCAATGAAATGACTAAGTAAATACCAGAGACAGCAGGATAAAATCACTGTAGTAGAAGGAGAATTCTTTTAAATTCTTGGAATCTTGGAGAATTCTTTTAAATGTTTTCAAAGTTGCTTGGATTTATTATTACAAGATTTTTTCCAAGAATTTTCCAAGTTATTGACAATAAAAATTGGTGAACATTGTGGGAGATGGTAAGCATCCAGATGAATGAAAGAAAGAAATATTTCCTCCCTTTAAAATGAAGGTTTAAGAGCTATGAAGATACTGTAGACCAGTCATATGAACTTAAATTCAAAAAAGGTAGAGAAGCAAATATTTAAACAAGGCAAGGCCTTTAGAGAAGAAATCAGGTGAAAGTAGTTTTATCATGCTAGATAAGTCTAGTTTCCTTCTATGAAACAAGTAACATATCTTTAAAATGTGGATAAACAACTGAAGTCTCATGTCTATCTCAGCAAACTTTTGATGTGGTCATATCTGAGACCTAATCAAAAGTCAGTCATGTCCTTCATGAGGCCATTATAAGGGACACGCATAACAGACTGGAAACACACACTATCTTCCTTTAGCACACTTAAATGTAATGACTCATGACAGACAGGTCTGAAGAGGTCTCATGCATCCAACAGGAGATACTATTTTCATTAGTGACATTACATGTTTAAAGCAGATGGGAGAACAGATCACGACAAAAATGGAAAAGGACCTGAAGCTGAAGTGTCTTGAAAAAAGTAAAAAAACACTAACTTCTATATCTCTTTTAAATTGTAAGTGTAAGGAACTTTTAGTCCTGTAACAATAATTCAGTTCAACTGGCAAGGTGAAAGCCCTTAAGGGTCATAAGTTGTAATGGATCCCAAGATAACCCTATGTAAAGCATCATGACTGAAAAGTCAGTCAGCCTGACAATGCACAAAAGGTGAAATACAGCCTAGAGGACATCTAAGTTAGTCTTTCCTTTTTACCAGCCATTAACACAGCTATCAGAACAGTAACATCCAGTTTGAGGTGTCACATCTCAAATCAAAGGAGTAGTTGGAGAGAACTTAACATAGTGGAGCAAGAATCTTGAAAGGATTTCAGGGACACAGTCTGTGAGAAAAAAGTATATACATCTCAGCCTGAAAAAAAAAGGAAGTCTTTGATACACCTCTGCTAGAGAATGCAAATTATATCTTATTCCAGTCTGGAATACAAATAAAGAGAAACCTGAGTTTAAGCTGGAAGAAGGGACATTTAGGCTAGCTAAGAAAACCCACTAGCTGAATAATTAAACAGTGCCATAGTATTTCCAAGAGTGTTGTTGTAATATCATATTTGGGGCTAACTAAAGCAATTAGACAGACATTAGCTCAGACCAAATTTGCTTTCTATTTCAGTAAAAAGTGAATGCAGACTTTCAACAGAGACAGCAATACACATATTAAGAGCTCATTTTACTGAAGTCTACAACCTTGGCAAAACATTTCGTTACTGCTTTGGAGCCACAGGGTCATTGAGCACAGCATAAGGCTCTCTCAGGCTTAAATCCCAAGTATTTACTATTTTTTTAAACGAGCTCCATTTTCTGTACATCTCAGAATTAAGCAATCACAGTCTTTAATTTACCTATGGACATAAATTTCTGCTTGGTTTTACTCACAGATGCCTGTTCATAGTCAGCATGCTCAAATCAAGGAATTTTTAAAATAAACTAAAGAATAAAGTAATTTGATAAAAAAAACCAATAAGCATTAACATTCGACCCAAAAAGCCTAGAACATGCTCAGAACTGTAAAAGTAGCTGCTACAAAAGTGCTATGCAAAAGGCATACCACGGGGCCGAATTTCAAAGTAGTTACAAAAAGTAAAAAGTCGAACAACTATAAACTTTAATGCTGTTTTACAAAATTAAATAACAGAATTTAAGCAAAAAAAAAGTGGTCTTCCTGACTTGTTCAGATTGCATACTTTACGTGTTTATATCCTTTTGCCATTCTTCCCCACATACTCCTACACCCAACATCCATTCTGCATATTCCAACAATCCATTAGAAACAAATAAGACAAACATACAAACTTGCAGCTTTGTCTGTTTTTGAGAAACAAATTAATGCTTTCTGATAGTACTTTCCTATCAGGATGTCTATGAGAAAGTCTTAGTCTGACTTTATTTTAATCAAGGGCTTTGCTTCTCTCAATTTTATGTTCTGTGTTAAAATTTGGAGTTTTAATATTGCCAGAAAATTTTCCCAGAAATTTTGTCCCCAACAATTCTAGTGATAGCTTAATGACAACAAAGTCATCTTGAGCCCTGCAAAATAAAGTGGAAACTCATGACCAATTCAAGAAGAGTGTTAGCAAATGCATGTTTTAGCCTCTCTTTACCAAAGTGCTTAAAGGCCTCCGTATGCCAAGCAAGATGAGATTTAGCATAAAAGTCTGATGTTTCATTCATACCATGAAGAATCTTATAAGAACAGAAATACCCACCAGCCAAAAGCTCATAATGTCCTCTACTTATAGAACACTAATTTCTAAAGCAGAGCAATTTAACTCAAAACTTTTAGGAATGAGATGAAATACTAAGTAAAGATTTCAATTCCCAATCAGCATGTATGCTTTTAGAGTGGCTACAAAAACATGAATTTTTAATAAAGAAAGAAAAAGGAAAGAAAAGCAAGCAGACAGCTGCTCAAAGAGGAACCATACATTTTAGAAGTAGCAGACTGAATACATACTTTGGATTTCAAACTGTATATCTATTCCAAACCTTGCAGCAACTTTAGTTACAGCAAAACATTGTGCATTTTAGTGTAATATTTAGAACTGTGTAAACTAGTTTGCACATCTTTGTGACCTTATACAATTTTCAAAGCACAGTCTGTTTCGTGAAGGTCACAAGCAATCTGACATACACACAATCCTGTATTAAAATCTGTATTAAAATAACAGATGCTACTCTTTCACTGACATAAAGCAACTGGGCTGGATGAACTTGCCCAAAGAGTGGTGGCAAATAGAATTAAATTCAGTTGCCTACCAGTCAAAAGTGGTATTACACATGGTTTAGTATTGGGGCCAGTCCATAGCCTGGATGAGGGGATTGAGGGCACCCTCAGTGTGTTTGAAGATAACACTAAGTTGGGTATTATCCTCAAGTTGCATCAGGGGAGGTTTAGATTGGATTATAGAAAAAAATTTCACCAGAAGGATTGTGAAGCACTGGAACAGGTTGCACAGGGAAGAGGTGAAGTCATCATCCCTGGAGGTATTTAAAAGATGTTTAGATGTGGCACTTAGGAACATGGTTTCATGATGGACTTGGCAGTGTTGGGAAAATGTTTGGCCTCAGTGATCCTAGAGGTCTTTTCCAACCTCAGAGATTCTATGATTCTGCATTTCATAGCTGTAGCAACCTTCCTCACAGCACCAACTGAGAAATGTCATCTGTCATCCAGAGTGACAAACCATTCTTTAAAAATATTTATTATAAATAAATAACATTGTACACATTTTTCAAAGCATGGCCACTCTATATATCTTACTCAGTTGAGTTCACACTTCTTTATCAATTACCTTTGTACTAGACATTGCGTGACAAGTGGAAGATGAGTGGAAGCAGCAAAGCCGAATTCTATAAGCTAGACACAGCGCAATGCCTTGATGAATACGTAAGATAAAGACATTATTTACTTTGGAAGTTAACAGTAATATTAGAGTAAAACGGCAGAATAGCCACATGCCCTGAACCAGATGTGGCATGCTTCTAGAGCTCAGTGGGTTGCTTTCAGGAATAATTCATATACATTGCTAGTTGCAATGCTGTTACAGGGCTGTATTGCTACAGGATATACTTGAAGTGAAGCCTTTATAATCTCAGAACGAAGTTTTTCAAAAAGCACTGTTTTTTTCAGAATTAAATTATGACATAAACTGAAAGTTCATTCCTAGGAGATGAACTTCATTCCTTCTACAACATTAGAAGGGCATCAAATAACACTTTAGGAACACTTTAGGTCTACTACAAGAAGGCTCCGTGATTTCTTTTTGTAATCTTATTAAAACCTTATGCATTATATGAGTCAAACTGGGATCTTAGAATTCAATTTTTTGCTATGCTGTTACATAGTACCATGGAATGCATGTACAAGCATGTTAATCAAGGCATCTTTCACTATGCCCAATTCATGAACTGTGAATGCTTGCTACTGTACGATGCTCAGTATTCCAAAACATGGGTTTATCCATCTTGAAAGCCAAGGCTGAGCCAAAATATTGCTTCCTGACTTTAAGCACACACTTGTTTATCTGTTTTTTTTTCGCAATCCTAAATTCTTTGTCTCAGTGGACTACAGCAAGACAAAAGAATTGTATTTAGGACTAAGAAAAGCCACCAAAAATCAACATAATTTGCTCTTTTCTTTCATCATTTTAGTCACAAGGAACATTGCTGTGATAATAACTAATGCCCCTATGTACTCTACAGTCTTAAAATAAATTATTTCTATACCTATTATACAAAATATTATGGTGGGAATGGGATTACTGATAAAGCAACGGCATCTTAAAACAAAAGAAGTCCTGAAAATCTTCTGTAAGGTTTTCCCAGGTGGAATACAGTGAGCATGTCAGAATCCAATGTTCATAAGGTAGAATAATGGAAATAAAGAGAACTATTGATCTGTTCACAAAATAAACCCACATCTATATACACACACACTCATCTATAACCCACATGCCTCAGTGGAAACACTGTCAGACACGAATGATAACATGATTTTGTGAGTTGATAGGACAAAGTATATCTATTCTTTTGAGGAGGCACATAGGGTAGAAATAATGGGAGTGGAGAAGCAGAGGAAAAGGGAAGAGCTTGCAGAGAGGAAGCCCAGATACAAGTGAGTGCAGAGAAAGTATCAAAAAAAGCAAAAAATTTCTCTGACAAGTTATATGTTGTTATTACACAATTACCATACTTAGAAATGAGATTAAATTATTTCCCACCTGTTTCAAACAGGCTTTTGAAGCCTCTCCAATTGTTTAGAGATTACCTAGGATGGCAAAACCTTGAGGTAAATGCAAAATTAGAGAGAAGGCATATTTCTTTGGTACAGTAAGGTCCAGCTAAACTTCAATAGGCTGGCTCCCACCCAACTGCCCTCCATTTGCAAGGCAGAACATGACGCTGGGATAGCCATGGATCTCCTGCCTAGCTCTATATACCATACAACTGCTTCCAGTACTTCCGTCATCACCTTCTAGCACTCTTCCATCGCTCGGTGCTGTTACTTAGAAACTTCAGATTTAAGACTCTGAATTCACGATTTTTGCTAACACTGCTATGTGGGGAGTTTTTCTAACTATTCCATAGAAGAGCGTGATAAATTATGTTTTCATCCAATAATGTTTTCGTCCTCTTCTTTCTTTCGTTCCTAGCCTGTGCCTTTACAGTAATATTCAGAAAATTAATCAAAGTACTGAAAAAGCAGTATTAAGCTATTAGGCTGGAGATAAAAACAAGAAAATATATCAAGATAGTAAGAAAATGAAACTACTTTAAAACAAAGCCCCAGCACAGTGTTTCTGTCTAATATTTCAGCACAGCTCACTCTTCCAAAGTTTAAGTGGATCATTACAGTTGAAAGATATAAAGTTGTATGAGAAAGACAGCAACACAGTGATTGGCTAGCATTACTATTACCCTGGGAAGCTACTTTAGGGTGCTCAACCAAACAAGCACATTGTCATTCATGTGAAAATCAAGAACAAATGTAATTAACATGTTTTAGAGTCACTATTTCCTTAGTATTACAAGCTCTCAAAAACTTGTAACACTATTCAGTTAGAACTTTGAGGAAGCTTGATATAAATGTGACTGTTAAAGAATATTTCTCATTTGTTATTCCAGACAACAGCCCAATACTTGGTGATACGAAGATAGACATATTGTGTTTTCTGAAACATTTAACCTTTACATCAAAACATTCACAAACACCTCCAAAATGGTTGTTAAAGCCTAATTTAACAGGAGAAAGAAAAAACATAGTGTCCTTGTTCTGAATTATTGTTAAATATAAATTTTCATCATGCTTCCATCTTCTCACTAATTGTAGCACACAAGTGATAAAAGAACAAGGTTTTATAGCAATATTTTTAGCTTAAGATTAAGCAACAGGTGAGCAAAAAAGATGGGCAGTGTTGGTTTAACAAACAAACAGAAATGACTGAAAATTCAGTTCATTTTAACACTATGCAAGTTGTCTTTTTAAACCCCACATTGTTTCCACTGGAGACACAGTAACATTGATTTCTTGAGTGCAAGACACACAGTGTTCATATAAAAAGCATTTATAATAGTATTCTTATACTCCAGGAGAAAAGCTGAAGTACTTGTTCTTTTCTGTAAATTCAAATGAAAGGTATTAAATATCACTCTTGTCTCAGCATAATGCATGCAGTTCTCGCTTCTCAAAATAATCACTATCTTTTGAACAATCCCAGAAAAACCTCCTGCAATGGGCTTCATGTCACTCAGATGCTGTGGCCAATGTTACAAATCTTTGTCCTGCATCATGCGTACCTTGTGCAAGCCATGACAGCCTGCTTGGCTAACCTGAGCATCCACTGCCATGCTTATTCTAAACTCTTCAGTACTTTTGACAGAACAGCTCTGCCAGACAGAAAGGGAAGCTAGATTAAGGCAGAGGCACAACTGCAGACAGAGAGTCCTAGACCTAAATATCATCATCATGCACAAATCTTACTACGGTGACAAAACCAACAGATTTCAGAGGACAGCCTGCACATTTAGGTGGAAATTTGAATCTGTTTATACAAATATTTCACTGTTATGACTACTTATTTTGACTTATTCTTTTCAGACAAAGTACAAGCTGTTTCTTTCACTTATGTTCAGTGCATTCAGCATCTCATGCTTCTTTACCATTCCAAAGTGATATATACCAGGTAATAATTTACAACATAATGTTGCCTTCCTAAGTTCACTATTCTATACAAAGTGTAAGAACAGCATGCACCTTTTTCTATGTGAATTTCCATCTTAAGCAAACAAACCCTTTTACCGCATTCATTACACTGAAAAATTAATACAGTCACAGGCTGCGTGAGAGATAGTTGAAAATTAAAGCATTACTGTTCCTTAACTGTCATGTGTGATAAGAAATCTTCCATGGTGGTAAAATGGCAAAATCCCCTTTGCAATATTATAGCTAGACATTAAATTTAGCACTTTTTATGATGTGACAGTCATTTAAGCAACAATAAACTATACAAATATATGTACCTATTACATATGGGGAAGGAAGGCACAGTCACACACGCTACAGAGCTTCACCTACGCACTACAAATCCTCTCATTTTGCTGGATGCTCAGTTGGCTTGATTTTTCTATTTGGTGTCCCAGTAAGCCTGATAAACACTAAGTTCATAAATACAACCAGACTCAATTTTGAGCCAGATAAAACCCTCCTGTACTGCCAAGGGAGAACTTAACTCACTGGTGTTTGCTCAAAATGCTGAAATAGCTCAGGTCTCATAGCTAGAGCTTCTGAAGGACATAGCCAAATTATTTCTGCCCAGCTTCACATTTCATGAGAACTCTGTTTTATAGTCCCAATTTAAACATGATTATATTTGGTGTTTGGCTGGATGTACCACACTGAAAATTGAGTTTTGATTTAGCACAATCATTTTAACTAAACACAACCTGTGGTTCAGGCACAGATGGATTAAGTGTGATACCTCATCAGCTAGTAATGTAATGTTAAGACTAAATTTAGCATTCAAAGCTGATACTCTAAATACATTCATTTCTCCTTGCACAGAAAATAATATACATAGCTACATTTGAATTTTTCTTGCCATCACAATAAATCCTGATCTTCGGCAAAAAAGCAAGCATCTTGTTCAGGAAAGATTACCATCTGTAATCAGCACACATAGTATATGTTCTTCAGCTGTCAGCTAGAAAGAAATATATAAATTCTATAATTTGTACTAAAAAGTGGAAGACTCTTCTAAGTTGCCAACTGTCAATTATTTTTTTAATGATCCTACTTAATGTTTTGTTTTGGCTTGTTTGTTTCTTTTAAAACTACTTATTACTACTTAGAAGAACAACATTCCTTTGTCATACTGTCATAAATATTGCATAAATACTTAAAATTATACTACTTTGCCCTGGTAAAGGGAAATGCCAAGCGTTATCAGTGTGTTTACTGAGGCTGCAAACTACAGTAAGCATCCTACCACCTTAAGCAGATATTATAAGCACAGAAATGATTCAGTATCAGGAGAAGCCCAGGCACTAGATTGAAGAATAAGGCTTCCTAGACTTAGCCTTGAAGAGCCCCAGCAATGAGCCAGTCTTGAGAGACTTATGTTGACCTTGCACTGAACAAAGCAAGCCGCATCCTTGTCCTCAGGATCTGACAACCTGCATTTTATACTCATTCATACTTTGTTAAAAATATAGCTGTCAAAAATTCACAATTAGCATTGGTATTTTTTAATAAGTTCTTCTCCCTGCCCTCCTCTACCCTTAGAATTCCACCAGAATCACACAGAAGAGAGTAGAGGCTCTCTACATTGGCATGCAATTATCATGACTAAACCTCAATTTTGAAAGGTAAAGGAATTGAAGTTCCAGGTTCCCTGTTTCACAAATAAAACTTTTAGGATGATTTGTTTCAAGGTATAGTTAAAAGTAGAGAGTGGAATCTTGAATACGTAGATGCATTCAAATATCTTCAACCCTCAATGTGAGCATAGCTATAATTAATCTTGCTATGTTCAGAATTAATTCCCTATGTTCTGTGTGTCTATTAAAGCTTGTCTTTAGTTTTATATATTATCATGCCTCAGTCTCTAAGTGGGTAGATTCATTACACTTACTTGTTGAAAGACTTTCATTGTTCATGCTGTAGTTTGATTCATCCTCAAGTTTTTAAAGGTCAACTGCAAACACACAAACAGCTTGACAAACAACCAACCTTTGTAGGTGAATATCAGATTTATGTGATATTATATCATTGTCATCCTCTTGTAATTTGCAACAATCTAGTTCATGACGTGTCATTTAAAGATATGCAGGTCCTGAATTATTCATGGCTTCAACACCAATAAATTGTTCAGAACTACCCTCATTTCTTGGATACCTGTTCTCATTTAAGTAATTTCAATTTCAAGTAATCAATGGAGAACGAACTGATTCAAACTGATATTCAAACTGATAACCAGGATCACATCTGAATTTGAGTGTTTATTTCTCAATTACATGGTCTCCAATAAAGTAGTTCAACAAAAGGTACTCAAATGAAGTTATCTATATATTGACCATATAGCATAAGTTTGTTATATATTGATCGTGTTTTATTTACATCTGGAAGAAATAAGACTCAGCATTATTGCAGCATTACAATGAATATAATTTTCTTTTACATGTGTGTACACACACATACGCACCAGGCAATAGTTATTTAGCATAAATAACTATTTATGTAATAATGTATAATGTATCTTCATACAACTGGAGACTAGCTGGCAACAACAATCCATGAGAATTTTCAGCTCACATTTCATAAAAATTGAAGAATAACTTAGGAAGAAAGATATGTGACAATGGTGAAAGAGTTGGGCCCATGCCAGGTCTACATCTCTGATCCCAACACTAGTCACATGCTCTACCAAAAGTACTTTATAGTAGTTCATTCTTTATTTCCAAGCTTTTTCAATAGGAAAGTGATATTATTTCATTTATATATCTTGACTGAGAAAAAGAAACACAAAAGAAGATTTTACTAGTTTGATATATGAGGCAAGAGAGTGGGAGTCAGAGACTACGTATTTGTGTGCTTGCTGGAAAAGCCCCAGGTAAGATTACAAAGAAATTACTCATCCAAACATATCTTTACGCCTTCAATGAGCATGGAATCATTTGACTGATATTTAGGATATTTACAATTAACACTTCATTCATTGTATTCATTGTTCTTTTTTTTTTTTTTTATTTTAAATGTAAAGCCTTGCATCTACACAGTGATTAATATTTCTCATAGAACTTGCTTTTGGCTTTCAGATGTCCCTTGACCAGTTTCTCAGAATTACTGAATGGATTATTGATCTCACTTACTGTACGCTTGTGGTTGACATTGATCACTGCAGAATCCTTTGAAAGTGTGGTATTTCTTCAGTATAAAATTGATATCTTTAGATGTTGCAGTATCAAAAAAACCAACCAAACAAAAAGTCTGAAATATCCGCAAAGGTTCTAGCAGCAACATCAGAACAGCTTTTGGAAATCACTTAACAGAAGTAAATGCTCTTCACAGCCCTGAACTGTGGTGAGCGAAGATTTTAAACACTAAAATAAGCCACAGTGACAAACACATGGAAATAAATGACATTTTTCCAACCACCCTTCACATTACCTTTATACGAAATCCATTGCTTCCAAAAGTAATATGACAATGGAATTTTCTTGAAGGTTCATTAAAAGCATTGTACACACTGTTGACTTTAGGTTTTTAAGTGCTTGCAAGCACTCTATCCCACACCCAAAAGCTTGGCTGTTACAAAAGGAGAGGGGATGGAGAAAGGAATGGAATACATTGATACCATTTATTGCATATGGTATCATATGCTATCACTTATGGGGAAGCTTATTTTGCGCAGAGAAATTGGTTTCCAACCCACGCTTGGTTTTCTCAGGAGCACAGAGATGAATTTATAAATTTACTAATGCATATTGTCTCATGCATCCCCTTTACATTGTGTGTTTTAATCCTATTCATTGTGAAGTAATCATGAGACATATTTTCTATGCATGATAACTGCATAGCAGCTTTTATGAAAAGCAGAAACTTGTTCTCATTTGCATTAGGAATATTTCATAGCATAAAAGGTAATCTCAAAGTTCTTTAATTTCACCCACAGGAAGCATAACATTCCAAAATTGATTATATTTTTTAAGGAAATACTTGGGGCTCTACCATTTTTTATCCCAGTACTCCAAATTGCTTCAGTTCATAATGACTTAAAAAAAATAAATAACAGTGCCATGGGGCTTTGATTTGTCAGTTTCTTAAATGTCAGAAAAACAACTTACTCAACATGACCAAGCTAGCACTTGTCACAATTGCAGACAAAGATCAGAGGCACACTGAACCCACAATTTAGCTGTTAGGTGATGCCTTCAATACGTAGTAACAAGACACTAAATTTCAGCTGGAACTTCTAAAAGGCATCACTCATCTTCAGTTTTCTTTTGCCATCGATTTCAAGCAGAGAAGAGCTGACAGTCAAAAACAAAAATACAAGGGTACAAAAAGTTATGTCATTAAAGACAGGGGAAACTGTTATCCTTCTTTCATTAACTTGCTAGGCTTCCTACCTGGAACAACTGTCCAACTGCAGCTTCAGAGGAAATCAGCGTCTCATGGGAGACACCGCATGGCCAAGGAGCCAAAAGAGTAAGAACCAATTGAATTAGTTTTTAAAAAAAACAATACCATTTTCAAAAATTAAAAGTTTGGGTTTGTGATATTGCTTGTTTTATTGTTTTGTTATATAATTGGTTTTATTGTTTTGCAGTACAGAGTCAAGAACAGAAAAAAGTGGACAAAAGGACAAATTCTCTAATAACCTCTTCAGATAGGTCAGCCGGTTAAGGATACTCTTATTGTTCCTTTATTAGAGGAAAAACACCTTGAATTGGCCTTTCAAACCTAGCAAATGTTGGCAGAGCGCTCTTGGCTAGGTACTAAGGTTATTAGTGATAAAATGTACCCTGAGGCTCAGGCAAGTATGTGCATATATTTCAAGCTTACTGCTGTTACAGAAATTGGCAGCCCTGAGATCCAGCTGAATAAAGACTATCACTCTCCTCAAGTTTTTTTCATTACTAGACTCTCCAGTTACATTCCTTCAATGCTTTTAAACCATTTGTTCTCCCCACAGCATTTTAATATGCTTCTTTGACTGGGTGCCATAGAAAGGCACCTTTATTGTTACAACTGCACCATACACCATTCCCTTCTACCTTAAAAAATAAAAATAAAAATAAAAAAAAAATCTGAAGTACAAAGAACACAACTTTAAAGAAAGAGGTCACCTTGGATCTCTGTACAGAGAAAGAAGCCATTTCTGGAAAGCCCCAGCCACGCAGAACACTGCTGCCACACCACTGACCTACTTGCTGTTCCAATTCCATATACTGGTGTTTGGGGTTTTGGGTTTTTTTCTGCAGAACAGCAGTAGAACTAACAGAGAGCACACTCCTGGCTCAGACACAAACAAGTTATCGTAATCTTAATGTGTTACACTGCCAGGCTGAAGTAGCCATCTGCCTGCGTGCTTTTAGCCTACTTCAATTACAGTAGAACACAATTTAGCTTAATCTTCAATGTAAAAGCTAAATGTGAGACTACATGACTTAGCTCAAATCTGAAACTTAACTGCATTATCTCTCAACTTGACAGGCAAAGCATGCGCCCAACTAATGGATAACAAAGGTTAGCTGAAGGGAGGAAACTTGTTAAGCCATTTCAACTCAATCATGCTAATGAAAGGTTTAATTTAATGTGCTTTACAGCATATCTGCAGCCATAAGTGCAGTTAAGGATGCATTCATGAACAGGTACTCCAGCTCAGATGAGGCACAATAATTCACAAAGCTGTGTAGTTCATTCATGATGCCTGACAGATCATATAACTTTCATATATACTCTAGGATGAAACATGGCTAGTTTGTAAGTTGAAAAAATCTGAACAAACATGTACAATGTTCAACCACAAACAACCCTTCTTTTTTGAGGAAGCTACTGATCTATGGTTAGTAGACTTAAATGTAGCCTACAGAAGATTTATTAAGCCTTGAAATTTGAGGATCCTGTTTATATGCTGTTTAAAATATGCTGTTTATACAGCAAATAAAAACTATGTCCAGTTCTACTGTACAGAGCACATGGTTCCAGAGTCACATCCTGTGTTCAATAAGGTTGTGGTGAACTTCCATCACATGCTGAGACCATAAAAAAACTGATTATATCTCAAAGACATGGATGCCTACTCAATTTTTAAAAGAAAGTGGTACCTGTAAAAAATTACAATTTTATTTTACACATTCCCATACTTAAATTCAGCACACAAGGCATAACACACTGTCTAAAACCATCCTTTACCACTTTTTAATCTGAATTTTAAAATAAAATGAAAAAGGCAGCTCCTCTAGTATTAAGCTGCTGTGCCTAGAAACAATTATGTTTCTTTCTAATGGTTGCTATTTGCTCAGATATATTCTCTGAATTTACATACCTGAAACTTTCCAACAATACAATATTTATATTGTTGCAGTGAAAAACACCACAATTTTTTCTAGCATTCTGGTTGATTGATAATATGGCAATACTTACTTTTTTTTAAAATAAACCATAGCATTCTTGACCAAATTTACCCTAAACTTACTTCACAAGCTTCAGCTATAACACAGATGATGCTGTTCCATTATGCCAAAGTTGTTTGGAGGCAGATTATGATGGATTAGAAAGCAACAAGATTCTAAAAAAAAAAGGAGCCAAAGCTTCTGTTCAGAATGAACACTAATAAAGCTAGAAACCACCAATACAAATTACAACACCTGCAGAAAACTCCACTGATTGAGGATCCTGACAACCACATAAAAGAATGCCTCTGTGTATTAATATCTTTTCATAAGATTACAAAGCTACCCCTCAGAATAATAGCATTAGCATCACATTTTCCTTCACTTTAAAAAAAAAAAAAATCCTAAACTTAAATACGTGTTGATAATCAAAAGCACTCCTTCTTCCTCTACAGAGGCTTTCCTTAAGTCAGTTGTTATCCTCCTGATTTTGAAGTAAAGACACTTGCAACAGTATCTACCTTATTCTAGTATGCCAAGTTTTGTTGGAACAAAACATGTTTTCTAAGCATGAAATATTCAGATTCCTAAACTCTTTTTTTTGTCTGTTCAGGGTGCCTCAACACAAGGGATTCTTCCATTCCTCCTCTTTCTGCCAGGTGTAATAGTCTTGCAGAGTAATTCCATTGTTTTCTCTTTTGCATTTCGATTGTAAATGAAATGGTACAGTGCAAATATTTTAACTAAAGCATTGATTTTCTTCCTGTTTTCCTTAGTGCTTTCTTCCTTCCTAAAAGTTACAAATACTGGACCCAGCTCACTAAGCATTCCTAACAATTAAAGGATAACAAATGAAAATTGTTCAAAGAAAGATGCCATTAAAGAGCAATTATTCAATATTACTAGTGTGCGTGAAATTATAAACAGGCTTTTGTGTTATTTATTCTTTTATTTACAGAACATAGCAGGGAATTTGTATGCTGCATTGTTCCATGTCATAAAATTTAACATTATAGCCTCCATTTCTCATATTAATTGCCTAATTAAGAGCTCAGAGGCTGGCTCAATATTATCTGATCTACAGTGAAGAGCAGATTATTTCACATCGGGCTCATCACTGGGAACACCACTTGGACAACTGCATGGGCAAGGCTGGCTGCTTTGCTTTTGAAAAGAAAGAATCCCCCAGAGCAACCAGAAGTATATAATTCAATTTCAGGCTATTTTTTCAACTAACTAACTTACTAACATACCCACAGACAATTCTTTTTCTCCCCAGTGGGTACGAAAACATCTCAAGCTCAACATTAATTCTAAACTATTATAAGTCTTACATCATGTAGTACATCTAGACTTTTCCAGTTAATTGATTAAAACTCTACATTTTGTTTATATAACTACCTCCTCTTTGCCTAATAACATGAAACATTTTACGATGTTGTACTCTTTCCAAAGCTGAAAGCTTAATATAAGTAATAACAGCATTCATCACAGTCCATCAGGGATAGTCAAGTTTCAAACAGTGGAACAAATTGAAGTCAGTTTATTGAGGATTTCTGGTGAACACAAGTGATGATTTTCTTGGGTACAGATCACCAGGTATGAGCATCCACTAGATATACGAGAGGTCTCTTGCTGCCAAGATTCCTCAACTAAGAGAAGTAAAAAAAGCAGACTTCAAATATAGCTGTTGCATGCCAAAATAATTTGCTTAATTTACAATTTTATTATCCAACAATTGGCCAAATTAAGTTCCATCTTGTGAAAAATCATTTTGGTTTATGAAAGCATGACTGACCTTGAGATAACTTGAGCAACTGCATTTGTCCTTGAAATGCTCCAGACAGAATGGATGTCCTGGCAGGAGCAGCACTAGCATGGGAGTCTGTAAAGTCATATGGAATAGAACACATCTCACATAGTCCACAAACATCCAACACCCATCTCAAAGACCATGTTTTTGTAATGGCAGTCTACATTTCCCTTCTTACATACTCCACAATTTTTATGGAATGTGCCAGTAAATTTGCCTTTTCTTGCTTCTGTTTCTACATGCTACAATGTATATATTTCCAAAGAAGCTTAACACAGCGTTTGAAGTAACTGGAGCTTAAACACACATATGAATGGAGTGGGGAGAGCAGGAGGAATCCTCCCTCTTAAACACATCCCAGACAAGGGCCATCTTTATACTTTAAATGCCTGACACTGGTTATTCTAGAGCACATTGTAGCAGCTTTTAGAAAAGTTCCTTCTATCCCAAAACAAAATTTTCAATGTATGTTCATGCATGTGTATATGTACCTTTGCAGGAGCAATGAAGACTTTCAGAAATCCAACTCTAAACCCTACGCTCACAGGTTGCAGAACATGTGGATTGATCTTTCTGAATATTTGGCTACCCTAATTCTGCAGTATAAGCCACTGAATACTCAACAGTTTAGTAAGACTGCCATCTACAACACCTAAATACGAATTAATGTCAGGGTTTGAAGGCAGTTGTCAAGGTCTCTTAAATCCTGCAGGGTTGAGTGGACATTAAGAAAGAAACTTTCTCATACAGTTAAAACTAATAAAAATAAGCAGAGGTTTCTAAAGGACAGAATATATATTCCAGAGGATAGAATATAGAATAAGCTGCAACACTTGTTTTGGTAGCATTAAAATAAAGTGAAAAACAAATTTGGTATTATTCAATTCTAATTTAATTGTTTTACTACGTTACAGAAAAATTATTACAAAATGCAAGCAACATATGTTCTATAAAGCACAGACAATCACAGCTAAGAGCCAAAGTGTTTTCATATGATGCAAAAGTTAGGTGCAAAGTGATAATATAGATTGACCAATAGCATCCATGAAAAGGAAGTTTGCAATAAATCTAGAAACTAATCCTCGTGCTTTTAAAAATAGAACATCTGTCAGTTTCCAAACATTTTTAAAAGCACTAAAAATACTTGAACACATCAAAGACCAGTTCTGCTTAATTCATTCAAATTCAGAGCTCAGGCCAAAGTTGTTGTATTACAAGGATGCTATGCAATAATTTTTCTGTATTACTCCTCAAAAATCTTTCAGTCACTTTTAACTGATGCTTTTGACTAAAGATACAAGGTTCCTTAAAGAGTTAACACGTTTATTGGTTTCAGCTGTAAGACCCACAATGTTATTCTTTTATAATGTCTTTTTAATTAAATCTGTCATGACAAATAACTCACATTAGTAAGATGGTTCCACAAAATGATCGACAACATACTTAATGATGACATTTAAAGTTGATTTCACTTGAAAAGAGTTGTCACATTTTATATATTCTGTCTACCGACGATTTCCACATCAGGTGTCCTCAGCTTTCAAGTGTAATTACTTTTCTGTTATTGCTAATAACAGTAAGCTCCCAAATTCAAACTTAATCTAAAGGATATCTTCTGCTGGATTTAGAAGATAAAAAAACATAACGTCTAAGACTCTAGAAAATATAGAGCAGCTTTTTTTTTTTTTTTTAATGTATAGCTGTTTTATATATAGGGCAATGTATGTTTCAAGTAGGAAAACCTGTCCTCCACTGTTTCCTATAAATGCCAAAGTAAACTACCAAGAGATAAGGAAATTATTCATTATTCAGGGGAAAAAGTTTGTACTTCTCTCCCCAGCATTACCAGTGGAGCTAAACACTTGCAGCATGTCTATTGATATCAACAAGACTTCATTTCCTTTACTAGAATCATAGAATCATTTACTCAGATTAGTAAGTATTTTCCCTTAGGAACTCAGTGTCTGGCTGTAGATACTGAAGTGTTGGTATTTGGCCAGATACGAAAACAAAAAGTCCTCAAAACATAGAGGTAGATATTAAAGCATTTCAGTTTATGTGAATTTTGCAACTACCCACAACCTAGGCAGTGAATTAAACCTAAGTTCAGCCTGAACAAACTCTACTTTAAAACCTACGTCTCCCTTTACTGCACTGCCTCACAGTACAGTGAATTAATACATAAAGTGGATAAGAAGCTATTCATTTTTGCTGATGCACAAGTATGAAAGCATAGAACCTATAGCACACCTCAGGCACAGGTGTGTACCCCAACAGGAGCTAAAAGGGGACCCCTGCTCTCATGGGTTGAATGGGGATCCTGGGCAAGGCTGTTCAGGGCAATTAATGCTCATTAGTGCTCTCAGGGCACTCATCTTCAGCTCTGTGTTTGTCAATCAAGTAGGGTTTTTTTTCCACCAGAGAGTTTTCTAAAACCTACTTGTGTGTTTCCTTCTCACAAAATTATTTTTGTTTAATTCATAACTTCCTATCTTTGTTCAAGGGGAAAATGGAGTTTCTGCTAAAGTAAAAAAAACCCAAAATACAACACACCTAAGCATACTACATCTTTATCATACACAGAGTGATATAAACCTTATTACTTTCCAGAAAATTGTGATAACTAACACAGAAACTAAATTCACCACAGCAGTTATAATGCAATGACACATTGTAATAAATTTCAGATGCTACACAAAGCAGCTCTGGTCATTGGAATAATTTTCACAGCTTTAATTGCATTTTTTCATTTAGTCTAGGCCACCAGGTTAACTATTCACCTTTTTTTCAAATGAGCTTCTTCTACTGAAAATAGATGGCTCAGGGTTGAGATTGGACTTTTTTCACCTTCTGGATAAATCCATTGCTTCTCCATGCATGCCTGAGTCACTGCCTGCCTGTCTCTCAGTAGGCATTTCCAAATGAAATGAAAGAAACAGACACCAAGGAATGAAAGGCTGATGAGCCTTTTGGTTAGCCTGAGAACCATTACTGAGTTCCTCTTCTGTTGGTTCCTGCTCAGTCTGCCTCAGTGCTGTTACAGGCGGTGAATAATGACTCATTTATAAATAATAACCTTGCTAATCTTCACAGCAACTGTTAATAAAAGGTCACTTTATCTCTGAAAATGTTCGTGTTTCCCTTTTCTCCGTTGTAATAAAATCTTCAACTGATGCAACGTGCAATTTAAAACGCTTCCTCTTTTCGTTGCATAGTTGGAATCAAAATGGGATTTGGTTTACAATGTAATGTTTCTCTCACTAGATGAGAGAAAATAATTCTACCTATTTTACTCTAAGAGTACCATGCTCTTACAGCTTATGTAGTACATTTTAATTACGTATATTTTCAAAGAAAGAACAAACGAACAAGCAGTAGATAAGAGGTGAACTTTCATAGTAAAACTGTGAATGGATATATAAAAATATACATAACGTCTGGAAATTACTGCATGAGGATTATGTGCTGTTGTAAATCTCCTAGGTTCTGTATAATTTCTACGTCTTTAATTTTTCTACCTTTGAATGCCATGGCTGTGTCATATTTTTTATCTTATTTGGTGTTTGTTTTTTTTTTTTTCCCCAAGAATTATTCAGAGTTGCTTACTCTTTTTACATGAACTAGAGATACTAACAAATATTGTTCCTATAAAGAGGGAACTGCAGACACATTACATTCTGGCACAAATGAATTCTACGTTTTTAAAGAATGGACACTTGAAAAGTAGGTGTTCTCAAAAATGGGGAACATTAGAAATATATGAGAAATAAAATAAATTTAATATCAAAATCCTTAAGGTTACTTACTTCTGAGGTGAATGTAATTACATCCAAAATAAAGAATTAGGTACAAAAATCTCTACACGAATTTCAGAACAAAACTAATTTTGGCAAATATTTTAACAGAAAAAAATACTCTGTGCTATAAAACTGTGCTTTAAGGCATATTTATGCTTTGGCAAAATTATTCATATTGGTATGTAGGTCACCACAATAGCTGACATAATAAAGGTTAACAGCGTAGAAGCTCAGCATTGCAGTGCACAATATGTAAAGTAAGGATACTTCCATGCAATCTGCATAATTTTCATGCTTTGCATTAGTCTTCACCCATGCAACTGCCTTCCTATCTCATGTCTGTGTTTGATATGGGGGCCTTCTATAAAAAGTCATTAAAAAGTAATTCCTCAGTAAAACATCACTGTTCATGTTCTTCAACACAAGGTTTTTCTTGCAGGGACAGGTAAAGAAAAAGCAGTATGTTAGAACTGGAAGGAAAGCCACAGATCTTGTGCAAGGTGAAAAGAAAAAAAAAAAGAAAAAAAAGGTAGATCAGAATGACATTTCAAGAATAGAGAGGGTTTACACTTTAAAGGCTATCCCAGCTGGACCCGGGCACTAACCTTAAGAGCTCTGCCTGTGCATGCGCGCCTGTTCGTGTGTCTAAGCAAGCTAGCGAGGGACAAATTCCAGTCGCTGTATCCCCTACAGAAGTTTTGCAGTGAGGAAGGGCAGGACGGAAAGTTCGGAAAGCAGGTCCGAATGGGGCTGTGCGGCTGGGGAAGTCCTTCGGTGCTAGTCCGGGGCGAGCTGTGATGGGAGCCCCGCATCAGCTTCCTCCTGGTCGCCCGGGNGAGAGGAGAGGAGAGGAGAGGAGAGGAGAGGAGAGGAGAGGGAAAAGAAAAGGCCAACATTATTTTGTGTTTATTAGCCCTGAGTATAGTATCAGGCATACATATTTCAAATTATTCCCTGTAAGGGTACACGTGGCTGTAACAACTTCATAAGCACAGAGGGTGCCAAAGTCTCATCAGGTCTGGCTGTTGTTGCTTCTGACTTGGAAAGGTATCTAAATCTGTTTTCAAAATGTTGATGAATTCTCTCTTCCATGCCTGCCAGCTTTCTCTTCCTCTACAGCAATGCTTCCACTGTAGTAACAATGTAATAATGCTTCCTACAGACTCACAAGATAAAAAAAGGCACTCTTTTTATTCGTTAGTGTGTTATAACACCGAAGAAATACTTTGGGAAAGATTTCGTAATGCTTGTGCAAACCATACCAACCTAGGTTATCCGCACCCTCTGGAAGTACCTGAATGAAAACAGTGCACAGAGCTCTCATGTTTTTTCCATTTGTAAAAGCAAACTCAACAAGACTTCATGCTCCCAGCATTGAACCTATGAAAGAGGCAAGCTTATTTGGGGCACTTAATTAATCCAGAACTTTAGAGATGCAGTATGAAGGCATGAGTCAGAACTTGAGAAGAGCATCTCAAGCAGGCAGCACGTCTCCCAGCCAGCAGCTCTTACACCTTTAGTGCACCAACCCTAATTCTCAGTAACAAGTCAGATTCCTTTTTTTATGAGACACAGCAATACAGCTAAACATAAGCTTGTGTTCACATAGCCTGTCTTCATTAAAATAAATCTGTTTTCCCCTCTAAGAGGTGGCTGTATTTTCTGCAACATCAAAACTCTACAATTTCCCAGAGAGAGCGTGAAAGTCAAAGTAGGTGGTTTCATGACAAAGCTGTCAGTATCTGGCTTTGATAATAAAATTGCTGTCCCTCTTTCATCCTCCGTGAAAGAAAAATCTTTACGTATTATTAGTCATTTGATACAGTTTTAAAACATATTAGAATGATAGTTCTTTATAATTCCAGAAGTTTTTATTTGGCATCAGAGACAGACCAAGTTGCTAAATTCCTTCTATCAGAGTATTGAGAAACATATTTCTTCTTTTCAAAACAATGGAGTGAACTAATTCCTGTTGCAAAAGACAAACATAAGTCTTTCTTTTCCCACTGGAATTTTGAACATATTAGTTTGCTATTCACCCAGGAATTACCTCCCCTTATGCACCCTCCATTCTATTTTTTCAAGTAGAAATGATGAAACATTTGCCATTAATACATGACAAAAAGGCAGTTTATTGTTGTCAAAATAATTGGAAATCTACATTTCATCACTCATTGACATGTTTCTTATTATCTGCCATAGAATTCAGAAAGTTACATATTTATGACCAAATCTGGCAGTGCTCTCCAGATTTATATACCAAACTCAGTCTCTTCCAATTTACAGCTTCAGTCAACACATTTAATACAGTGCACACAATTCCAATTATTCTTCCACTGTAGCAAGGCAAATGCGAGCTAAGATGCAAATTAGCTGCTAAACATACAGCCCAACCCTGCACCCAGAACTTTCATTAGATCACTCTAGAGGGAAATTTACAGACTAAGTTAGCTGACTAGTAATTTACTTATTTTAATTTTTTACAGGTTAATTTTGCCAAGACCAGGAACACATCTGTTTCAGTTAATTCAAGGTAATTCACTTAAATTATTATCCGCTTTGAAATGAGTAAGCAGTTTCAACAAGTGTTCCTTATGTATGCTGTCTGTGGGAGCAATCCCATAACCAACATCAGAAACTCAACAATTTAACAACCAAACTGTTAAGGCACTGATAATTTTTGAAGGTCTGGTCTTAGACTTGACTGAAACCTATTGGGAGCTCAGGAGGCATTCTTTCCAATCTTCGTTGAATCAGACCATGAATATGAGCATATTTTCTGTAAATGACAGTATATCTATCAATATACCAATTAACATGAGCACCTAAGAGAACTTTTGTGTTAAATAATAAGATGTACATTACCCAGATAGTTGAACTGCTCCCCAATTCTCTCCAGATTTCCTCTCCCACAGTAATATCTTATCACTTGTGTCTATTATATTCTAAAAGTGCAGTTTCATGAAAAATACCTGAAATCCTGTTCACTTCAGTGTCAGTTCATAGAGTTGACAGCATGACTAGAAATGTGAGAGCAAAAACAGAAGCAGCATTTAAGTAACCTGGAGATTTCAGTTCATTACATCCTAATGCACTTTGCTTAGGTTTATATGATTTTTACAAATAATACAATTAAAAATTAGTAAAGTGAAGGGAGTACAAGACCTCGCATGGCAACCAACCAGGAATGATTGCCATTCTCAAGGCAAAACTGAATTTTTTCAGGTTCAGAAGTAAACAAAAACAAAACTTATGGGGTTTTCCCAATCATTCCTCTTCACAGTAATCTCTTCTCTAATATGCACAATATTTTTGAACTTCTTTTGAACCAGAATTTCCAGGGTTCTGAAACAGATCAGATTTTAATTTCAACAGCCTGAAGACCTGTTTTTAACAAACAAGAGGTATTAATTAACACCATTAAAACCTGAAAGCTGTTTTTCTTTGCCAGATATTTCAAGATATATTTCCATTGATAGATTCTAATTTTCCTTATGTAAGAATCAAAGCACATCAAACTTATATAAATATCTCACACTTAAACTTTATTCCAATTCACACAATTTACTTCAAAGAATTCAGCTATATTGCATGGCAAATCCTTCATAAATCTAGTTCAACCTTTTCCGGCATTTGTATTATGCCTTTTCTTACTCAGGGATGTTTTGTCTTGACTGCTTCACTGACAATGAAAATGACATTTTGAGGTGTCTACAAAAACTGAATTCCAGTTTTAAGAGTAGCAACCCATGAGTCAGAACAGTTGCATTTTATTCCCCATTCTTTCAGTCATTTTGCCTGCAAACTAGGGCAAGTCACATCAAATCTCTCTTTTCTTTTGTTTGCTCTCTTGATTTACCCTTCTGGAAGCTCCTCTGAGAACAGATTTTCCATGTACCTACCAGTGTCCAAGGAGGCCTCACTCTCACTGAGGTCTTCTGGGTCTCTCATGTTAGATTCTACATATTAAATTAGGGATAGGAAATAGTATTTGTTTGTGGTTTACAAATACACACGGGCAAAGTGTTAACTTTTCTCTCTAAAACAGCCAGGATTTTCAGAATCTGATTCTGTGAGACTGTCACAGACAAAAAGAGTACTCAGTGTGGAGGAATGATACTCAAACCTGAGCAGTTAATTTTACTACTCTAAAGAAGAGGTCCTTGCAAGAAAAGTACAGATACAGAGAAAGAAAGAAAAGCAAACTTATTTACATTTTCTCTTCCTGTTCTTGATGGTTTAAGTAAGTATCACAGAGTAAGGACCAGATCTGGGAATCTGATTATTTTCTGTCACTGGAAAAGAAATCTAGCTTTAATTTTCATTTACAAAACAGTGAAGCTTACTTGTCACCAAAAAATAGGAATGCAACCATTCCTGTTCAAAAAGATGTGCATTGCTGTACAATGTTTTGATCTCAATTATGGAAAGTGCTGGTTGTTCACTCATATTGTAACAACTTCAATTTTTGCTTTACTCAGTCCTCAGATTACAATTTCCAAGGAAACTCTCAGCTGGTCTGCATTAAGGCAAACTGTGTTGCTCTTTTTTTTTCCCAATTTATTTGTCTTACCAAGGCTAAATGTAATTTAAGCATCTCTTGAGATAGTAGTGGTGAGGGGGAAGAAACATGGGCAGAGAAGTAATAGAAGATATGAGAGAAAAATAATTAACTCTGTTCACAGAAAAGCTCTGAAAACAGTTATATTCTCTTCTAGACTGGGAAGGAAATATTAATTTTTGTATGCAACACAATAAAGCAGTAAAAATTTTAAATGCACTTGGCAGCTCAGTGGTGTATTTTCTGTTACCAGGTACAATTCAAAGAGCTGAACTGTTTGCCTAAGGGACATACCAGGGGTTTTTGCAACAACATTTGAGGTATTTTTTTCCACTCTGTATGGGACATTTGGTTCAGAAATAGTCTCAGAATCTTCCTTAATTCTTAGGCTCAAAATAAGCAAACCCTTACAGACATGTTTAATTAATGGGTTCAACAACATTGAGTTTAGATAAACATAATAAAAAAGAAACTACCAAAAGCAAGCTGTAAAGACAAGTTTTAAGATAACAATGACAAAAGGTTGGAAATCTTGGGTATTTTCTTTAAAAAAAGAAAGATATTTTCTGTGAAAAGCTCAAATATCAAAACTAAGCAATAATTTAAAATAACATAATTTCCTCCTCCAGTATAAGTTCAGCACCCAAACTTCACAAAAATAAGCTCTGCTTATTAGAATAAATGGTGTTCACCTGACATCTGATATAGAAATAGATTTTTTAAATGATACACATAGGCAGGTCTAAACCATTTCAAAATGCTGTATCAACAGAAGCAATTTTGTTAATAAATAAATTCTGATATGAAACAGAGGATATTTCACAACTGTGAAGATTTTTTTATAAGCCTGGGCTGACGAAAAGTTAAGAGCTGTGGCTCAGGCAACTGCTCAAAGTAAAAAGATGGGAACCTAGGAAAGGGGACTGGGAAAGACTGCTTCGGGAGTGTTTAGTTAGCAAGGAACTACCCAGATGTTTCCGCTCAGATAGCAGAAATACACACTGAGGAGGCAAGACCAAAGTTTCTCCCGGGTAGCCAAGAGCTGGGACAGCAAGATGAAGCAGCACAAGCATGCCAAGTGCAAGATGAAGCCGAGTCAGATTGTTTGTGGGAGCAGGAGCCAAGAGACTTAAAATGCAGATAGTGGCTGCCAGCATCTGGCCTGGGGTGAGTGGGCAGGGACCTGAAAATCACAAACTGAAAGAAGATTGTGGCCAAAGCAGTGGGAAGCAAAGAGTAGCTCCACTAATAGCCTTGCCAAGGAAAGGACTATACGTAGTTTTAGATTTCAGGAAAGCAATTTTAGGGATGGCAAATCATCTCATTGCACTCTAAATTATCCTGTTGCTTTTACCCCTTGATAAATTACTTTTCATCAAATCAATCGATTCACATCTTAAAGTTAAAAAAAAAGCAGCAACCTTGCAGAGCTCCAGAGAGATCAGTTTCATTTCCCCAAGGTTCTAGGGAAGGCTGAGGCCGGCATTTATCAGTGATCCACAAAATTTCAGTTGGGTATTTTTGCTGCCAGTCAAGTCCTTGACTAACTGTATTTATTCCCAAATCCACACAGTGAAACAGAATATTTGATTCCTTCTTCAAACTAAAAATAAAGCCATTTCATTTAAAAACAAATATTTAGGCAATCTAGGCAGAATTTGAACATTTTTACTTTTTAATCTTATTGTTCCTGGCCACTTAAATTTTCTCTACTTGCACCTATGCACTTTGGGGTGGAACTGCCCATGGTGCTTTATTCCATCCAAGCTTGCCTGCATTCTAAATAATACAGTGAGGGTTTTGGTTTTGCTCTTAACCAAAATGCTTATGTGCATAGCAGCCCTGGTAAGGGTTTTTAGACTAAGACTAAAATATCAGTTCCATACTAAATGCAGTACACAAGAACATGCTGCTGTTTCTCGAAACACAAGAATATATGCCCTTCTTTTAACACCTACCCTGAAAGGTAGCAAAGGAAAGGTTTTTCCCTGGAGATCACCTAGCACCCTTTCCTGATCTAGACAGTCACTTTCCACTATCTTTTTTAGTATTTCCCAGTGCAGATAAAAAGTTGGTGCCCAGCTGGGTGCAGGTCTCTTTCTCTAGCCCTTATGGTCAAGAACAGAGAATTTTTTGCTCCAGATCCCTGCATTAAATTAACGTGATTAAATGAAACTAAAGCAAATTACAGTAACTTCAACAGGTGAAATCGAAATTGCCTCCAAAATATTCTATATTTCTGTGCAGATGAGGAGTAAGATTCTGCAGCAAAATAAATTGATTTTGGATCTGTTTCTCTTGCTTGACAAACTTTTTAATCAGACTATGGGGAAAGAAGAGAAATGGCCATCTGTCATTTCCTCCTCTACTCGCATTTTAGATGATACATCCTTTTATTTAGATAATGGTGATAGTTGCTGACTTTATGGAGATATTTACAGGATGTGAGTTCTTGCAGTACAACTGAGATTTCAAAGCCCAAAGGTGTGAGCTTCAAAACAAATCCAAGGAAAAGCACATGCATCGTCCTACGGACCTTGAGCACCTTGTGGCACTGGAAGACATAGGTTTTGTTTCTGCCTCAGACAGCTATCATTAAAGGCAGTTGTTTCATAGCACTAAACATTTATTTTCTTTAGGTTTTGGTTAAGTGTGACAAGAAACAGAATGAGCAGGCTGCTCCACAGTGGAGGCTGAGCTGGGAGCTGAGAGCGACACAAGTGCAGGCTGTGCCCTCCCTGATCGGGCACCATCTGGGCCACTGGTGGTGGCAGAGCCTGCCAATAGTCCAAGGATCATCACATTCCTTATTACCATGGTTTAGGAAAGAGAGAGAGAGAGAGAGAAGACTATATGGTAAGACACTGTTCCCCAATCCACCTCTGATAAAGTAGGAACCAGGTAATGCACATGAATGTGTACAAAACCTGTACAGGAACTTCACACCGGATCTGTACTGCTGAGCAGAAGTGGAGGTGGTGTTTTCTGTCCTGGCTGGATATAAAGAAATTCCAATGATTTGCCCAACACACAAAGGCTTGAGTAGAAAATTAAGGCAGAATAGGTAATAACAATAGTAAATGGGGTTTGGAATAGTCATTAGTAAGCGACTTGCTCACCTAAACACCTAAATAATATTTTCTCACAGTAGTTATTTATAATCCTCTGTGAGTCTTTAAGAGCATTTCAACATCTTCCATTATTTACACATTTTTTCTTGTAAAAGTTGGGTAAAGGAATAAACTATAGACAAAATGTAAGCGTATGGAACATCTTTTAGGTTTCTTCTACAGTCTCCATAGAGCACTGATAAACTGCTATATTGAGGAAAGCAGGTCCTTTTCAGTCATTTACAACTGCCCTTATTCTAGATAACAACATTGTTCCTTAAAAATGAGAGGTAAAATAAGAAAACATAACATAGAGAGAAAACACAGACTAAAGAGAGGCATGTGAAGAAATAACAAATATTCTCATAATTGTATTCATTTGCAATCATGAGAGGTAGGAGTGCTCTCTACTGAAAAAAAAAAAAGAAAAGCCAGTGAAAGTCATAATTGTAGTGGTTCTCTTCCTGGGGTTGGGAAAAAAAAGGCTTTCAACATAACAGAGTCAAGTCTTGACAAATTACATAGTTCAAACGACAATCTGGAAACAATAACTCCAGAAGAAATAATCCTGGGCTGATGTACTGAAGTCTTTTTAATATATACTAGATAAACAGATACAAACACCAAAAATAGAAGACTACATTGTCATGACAGCATTTCATCACCCTTTCGCAGATATCAACATCAAAGAACTGTGAAAATGGTTTCAAAACTTCTTAGTACAAATCACACAGTAAGGAACATACATACAAAATGGGTTTTAAAATATTTGGAGCGCCAACAAAACAAGCACTGAAAAAATAAGGGGGTTTTAAATGCAAAAACAATGACTTGAAAATGGAGGTAAAGTAATGCAAAGATTGTGTATTTTTTAATTGAAATAAAAAATAGTTCATAATATTTTGGTTTGCTCAGTTGAAGCTTTAGTAACTGTATATTTTGGCTATAGTAAAAACTCTTTCTATACTTGTTGTTTTGATCAAAACTCCCTCAGTAGAATTTGTGTGTAATCTCTTACTGGTCCTTGAGAGAAAGGCCATGGCTAAGGGTATTTTGTAATTTATACACTGGCTGAAGCATAAGTGTCAAAGCTCATGGACTACAAAAACCACAAATATCTCAAAAAGTTCTTATATGTCAACATAGAGAGATTGGTAAAGAAATTCACAGATGAAAAATACATTCTCATACCAAAATTGAGGATTACATTGTTTATGTGTTAGAAACCAGCAGACTTTGCATAACTGACTGTACTGTGGAGGTCATATACATGCAAACAGCATCAGAAATATTTTATGTCTTGTTGTATACCCTGTGAGGGAAAGTTTGCTGGCATGTCTTTCTTTAGATCAGTGCCACACCACGTCACATAAAGACAACCTAGTGGTTGCAATTCTGTTAGTCATTTTTGCAACACAATAGTTCTGATTTAAAATATTTTCTATGATAATAATGGATTACACATATAGAGAGCAACAAGAATAAAATGGACATACTCCAGATGTCCAATCTTCACCAAATACACACATACACAAATGTCCAAATGCTTATTATTTTAACTTATATATTTTTCTTTTTTTTCCTGTTTTATTACTGTAGTTGTTCTTACTAGAATTACATTATTGGTTGACATTATAACTTATCTCAAGTCCCAGATCAGTATAAACTACAAAGCTAACTTAAAATGAGACTTAAGCCCTACGTACTACCTATACTGGCTATAATTTAATGAAAGAGTAGCAAAATGAGGGATAGATTTTACTAAGTACCAGAATTTGCTGAAAGAGACCCATAGCCACTTCTGAAGATTCAGAAGTTTTTTTCCCTAGATTAGGCAGTTTATTCCCAATAGATTAAAAAAAAGTAAAAAAAAAACACCCTGAGAGCTTATTTTTCACTAGAGATGTAGTAATGATGCAAATATGACAAGCTGAGTTCTACTAGTTTAAAAATCTTGAATTATACAGAGTAGGCACAGCTTCTTGGTTTAATAAAGCAGTGTCTTGTCAGTGACAAACACTGTTTTAATAACTGCCGCATATTCACACCTAATTAATTATTATTTAAATAGTAGCTTACTGACATTTTTTGTTTTATTTCCATTTTCATCTTAATTCAACACAGAGTAAGAACTAAATACAACTTCTGAAAATTAGAAGCATTGGAATTCGCTGATAATATAAAATCAAGAATGAATAAAAAGCAGGTTATTGGGTTAGGTTGTTTTAGTATGTCTGCACATATTTGGGGAAAAGAATGTACCAGAATTGTTTAAATTTTATATACAGCTCTTCATCAATTTAGTAATAAACTCTGATGTTTCCTTGGTGAAAGAAAAGGGAGCAAAAAGCGAAAACTAAAAAGTTGTTGTGTGAACCACAGCCTGTGCATGTTCACTAATCTGTGGGTAAAGTAGATGGTTTAAGCTACTTGGACTAAGTCAGTCCTCAATAGTGATCTATTTATTCTTGGGTTTAGGCTATGCTAGTGGCACACATTTCAGCCTGTGTGAGGTAAATCCCATCTACCCCTCTTGGCATATATAAAATAATGCGCTATGTTGCTCATTGCTTACTACTTTATTTCATTCTTTTTAGTCTTAGCTTTTCAACAAATATAAGCAATTTGAATTCCATAAACTGTCGGAACATGCTGCTACGTGTCACATTCAAAGAATTCAATTTTTTTAGCAGTCAGTCAAATATTCCTTTGACATAAGGGACTTTTTATGCTTAGTTGCAACATCCTGTGTGGAGACAATGTTGCTTAGAGGAGGATATATGTGAGCAGTAGGATAGCTGTCTTCGACTGTGATTAAAATCAGTTCCTGAGAATGAATCACTGCTTTGGCTTAAGACATCTGAAATGAAAGCTGCTATGTATGCTGCCGGTTTCCCTGCATGGTATTTTCACTGCCTGGTTTTTATATGGAAAGGAACCAGTTTCATCTCCAGTCATGGACAGCCTGAATCTCTCTGAAAGGCCATGTTTGGATTATACCTTGCAAACCTTTGTTTCACACCTGCCACATCCAATACCAAAGGCACAAAAACTCTTTTTACCTTCACCATGCTAAGTCTCAGTCACTTTATCAAGCACTGTTTTGTCTTATCCCTGCAGATGTACAGCACCATCTGTTAGTAACTTTTACAAAGGAAAAGACAGAGATTGCCCAGATGATTACTCAGTGAAGAACAGAAAATACCTTAATCTTGAAAGATTTAATATACTTGCAGACTGGAGTACAGAGGTATTAGAGTCCTAATGAAATTTCGTTAAAAAAAAAAAAATTAATCTCCTTGGCAGCCCCACCTAACTTTATACTGTCTACTTGTATTCTGTGAATACAGGGGAAAATATGTGCAAGTGAAATGGTCCCTGAATTTTATACAGTGCCTTTTATATGTGTCTTCAGCTAATGGCATCTAAATGTGCACCTGAGTGCATCACCTGACATCTTTTGCCAGTCTTCTAAAAACCTTGCCTGCAAGCATTTATCATTGTGTCATTTATACGCACTTTTCATATCTGTATGCATCAAAAGAGATGTATTATAGTAATTAAATTGTACTTGTCAGGCCAAATTCCTAACTATATTTATGACTTGATCTAAAGATATGTGAACAACATGAATTAAACAAATGATAAATACTAAGTTATTGGTTTATTCTAATTAATATAATTACAGATTTGCTTTACTTCAACTATGTCCTGGTTTTCACTTGAGTCTCAGTTAAAAAAGGAAATCACCTGTGATCTTTCCATCAGTTTGAGGATAATCCATCTTATCCTGTTGTCATGTGTCAAAGTGCCTTAATATTGACTAACTTTCCCAAGAAAGGACAGACATACCTATGTTAGTTATTCTCTGAAGTTTGAGAGCTTCAGTTACCATTGCCCTTAAAAAATAATTTAAAAAGAAGAGAAAAGAAGTAGAAAGGAAGAAGAGAAAGGAAAAAGGAAGAGAGAAAAAAGGAAATTTGCTTTCTAACAGATACCAGAACACAAGGAAGGCATTATTTCTTTGGCCAGATTTTCAAACTCCTAGCTTTATCAAATGCTCTAGAATTGGGCAATCTAGTCAAGACCTAAATATCTACCAGAAGAGAACATCTAGCTAACTGCATCCGAACTCATCAAGAAAACATTTGTTTAGAAGACATCAGGAAGCATAGGAATGGGGCTGGCCCTCAGGCAGGTTAGCAGAGGCCACAGGGGACACAAGGCCATCTGGCAGGCACTGACCCCTGGACTGCTGCCCTGTGACACCCAGCCAGGTGAGTGGTGTGGGCTGAGATCGAGGGCTGAGCCTGCAGCAGCACCTAAGCAAGGGGGGAGTCCCCCTCACATCCTGCTCCTCTCAGATCTCTCCTGCCCAGGGGACCCAGGACCTATAGCTGACCAGCTGGTCAGGGATCAGGGTCCTGCAGAAAACTTCTTAAAGAAGAATTCTCCTTACAGTAAGAATAGAGAAATTAATGACTAACAGAAAGGCCTCGTGATGTCACCCACAACATTTTTTCTCCTCCTTACAGAATTACATTGAATACAAAAAGTTTTGATATGAATTTTCTTTACAAAATGTGGAATTGGAAAACTCTGCATGAGAGGTACAATAGGAGAAATTAGCAAAAAGGTAACAGAGTAGGCTGCTGACTCAGAGCAACACATAGGGTCCTTGCATCTATGTGTTGCATTTGTGTTTGTATTTTGTGTATTTTATTTGACCACATGTGAAGGTGTGGCACCTCTCTGGTATGGTACTTACACTAGATATGTGTCACCTGCTTTCAGATGGTGCCTGCCTTTCCTTCCTCTGCAGCAAAAATACTGCATATGAATTATATATATAAAAACATATATACATAACTTATTCTTTAATAACCTCATATCCTCATTGATATATAGAGTTCTCTAGAGAACAGTACCATATATAACTCCATAAAACTGTATCACCCTTAGTTTAGAGCTATGTCAGGATGGTTGTGGGGAAAGTATGTATTTTGCTTTACATTAAATTAGTTATGTGAGAGAAAAGTAAATTTGGAGCTGTATTTATGTTCTCTCCCTTCAAAAATAATGAGTAAATGATCAATAAAATAAAAAAATTACATCCACAGAGGAAATATTTTTTACATTTTGCTTATGAACTTTTTACACTACCACAACATGTAAATTGTTTTCAAGAACTTGGAAGGATTCTAGAAGTATTAGCCATGTATATCAATAATAAATACATCCAGAAGTGTAATAAACCAAACATGAAGGCAGCAATAAATACCAATCATAAAATCCAGCAATTTTCACCCAGGTCACCTCGCCTTTTAAACTTCAACTCTTCTGCAAAACCGGTTTCAGAATTATTTTAAACAAACACAGAGATAACAATGTTTTTATGTATGCTAATAGACTTTGAAAAATTGTTTCCAGATTACAGTGTTATAGTAATAAACTAGTTTATTAAGTGAGTATTCTTTCTTCAGGCAGTTCATCTCATCTGCATTTTAATCTTCCAATAGAACCAAAGTTGTTTTATTAAGACAGTAAATATATTAGCCAGAATTCAACACTAGAAAGTAATTTCAGAATATTTAATTCACTAAATAAGGTAGTATATTAGTGGTATAATAGAAAATAAAAGGTAAAATAATAAAGGTAGAAATTACTGCAACTGCTTTGGTTAAACTAAAAAATTACGATCTTTGAAGAACAGTGGCAATTACCATACTTCACTCTTGCATGGTCCTTTCAACAAGCGAGTTCCAAAGCATTATGCAAAGTAAGTCAGCATCATTACTTTTGCTTTTCAGATAAACCAAGAGGCACAGAAAGTGAAAAGTAACTTCCTAAAGTTGCCCCACACACAGAACTGGGTACACTAAGGAATATCTTGTGTCTGAGTACACTAACAAATTGAAGAGGCCACACTGCTTTGCCAAAGGTATGTTGGAGAAAAAGCAAACAGAAGCAGCTATAACTTTCAGAGTCAGCTTGTCACACCGAGTTTTAACTCATTTCACCGTATACAATAAAAATAACAATCTAAGTCTTTTTTTACTGAAGACATTATGAGGATACTTCCTGTTTATAGGATAACTTGCTTCATGCACAACTACATGGAGGGACACATAAGAACAGATTGAAGTCAAAGATACCATTGAGTTACTCATTTTATTCTGTATAGAGTGTGCTGTGAAATATAAGGTACTATAATCAAAGATATCACTGAGGCTGACAAGTATAGTAATAAACAACTGGCATGTTTTCACCACAGAAAAGCTAATAATTATTCTCAGAGCTACATGGAAACTATCAAAAGTTCTGTAGGCATTACGTACATTTCCCAGTTGCAGCCAATCCCTTATTACTATGGCTACATTTATTAAAGAAAATGGACAATGTTCATACAGGATATTGAATTCAAATAAAGTGTCAACATAAAGCAAGGGGTTTGCTTGTGTCATGCTTCAGCTTCCATTTGGGGAAGCTTACTCCTTATTTCCTATAGCAATTTGTTACACTTGATGTGGTGATCAAGTCTCCATTCAAGTTCCCCTTGTCAGGTCTATCCTATTTCTCTACACATACAATATCAAATCTAGTAACATAATGTGTGTTCTATAAAATATGTACACTGGTACAGTATCTTTAGTTTTCTTTAAAAATTTCTGTATTTTAGAATCATATAACCTTTTAGGCTGGAAAAGACCTTTAAGATCATTGAGTCCAACTGCAAACCTAGCATTGCCATTTTGAGGAACTCTCTGACAAGTGTTGTCTGGGAGTTTATTTTAATGGCTTTGGAAATGACAACTTGATGTCATCAACTTTGGAAATGACAACACAGATGAAATGCTCCAGACAGTGGTAGACATACTTCCTAAAAATAAAATTAAAAAAAAAACACCAAA
>VZTE01001920.1:298-35711 GCA_013397775.1 Eulacestoma nigropectus
TCGGCGTCAAGAGCCAAGCGGGCCGGGGGCAGCGGCTGGAGGAGGAGGGCAGGCGGTGCCCGCGGTGCTGCTGTCGCTTCGCCCCTTCCTCCTCGGGCCCTTCAGCCGGGCTTCGCGGCAGGGGGCCGGGGCCTCGCTCCGCCGTAACGGGATTGGGACGAACGGGGGGAAACGGGGAAGGGAAGACGTGCAGAGGTCCTGGCCGGATTTGCCTTGCTCCGGCAATGGCACATCAGCCCGGGTACAAGGGGCACGGTAGCATCTACCGGCGCTGCCGCGTCCCAGCTGCCCGGCGGGGCAGCGCTCCCGACTCCCGGAACGCTGAGCTTCGGCGGGAAGGGAAATCGTCCCTGCCCGGGTGCAGGCAGCTGCGCTACCACAGTCCTGGCCCGGATTCCGGTCGCCCTCCGCTCCGCCTCGGAGTCGCTTCCCCAGCCCCTTCCTTCCCTCCCAGGCGTGTGGCAGGCGCTGGAGCGCAGCGCGAACCAACGACGAGACCGTGCCGGGGCTGAGGGCCCTGCCCAGCGCCCTGGGACGGCGGGGTCCTGCCGGGGCCACCGAGGTGGTCACGCTCAGCTGCCAGGAATTCCAATCATCCAGTCCATGCATTCACAAACGCAGAAATTGCCAGCCTGATTTTCAGCCGCTTCCCTGAAAGCCCTGAAGCCCACGGCATGTTCAGGGCACACAGGGGAACAGACCTGTTTCAGAAGCCAGATTCGGGGGTCACAGACTGCAACTGCTATGGCAGAGCCTGTATTCTGGCCAAGGCAGAAGACTGCTCCCAAGCCCTTGTACAGGAGCTACTCACTCCACCTCAGTGGATGTCGATGGAAGGGCAATTTGGACCAAAGTACTTGCACCCAGCCCTGGATCTGCTAGTCAACACATACCCACAGCACAGCACAGATACAAACAGCTTGCATTCGAGGCCTGGTGCTGGGGAACACCAGCACCCAAAATACCCCTAACAGCACCCAGAGCTCACAAAGCAAAGACTCAAAGCATGACTTAGCTCCTGCCTTCCTCCCAGAAGTAAAACCTGGCTTGCATATTGCTCTGTGGCCAGTGGCTGATGTACCCACAGGCAGAGCACTGACTGCTGATGATCAAAGTCATCAGGGATTTTAAGGCGAGAGACCTCACGACCATCCCTGAAATCCACATCCACCCAGCCTAGGCATGCATATTACTTGGCACTGTCAACCTGATGCTTAACAACATTTTTTTAAAAAAAGGAAAAAAAAAATCTCACATCCCTATACCTCCTTGCTTTACGCTGTAAGTTTTCCCTGTAATAGGGCTATACAGAAGAAAATTACAAGTCAGATGTTCCTTTGGAAGACAGTGGCATTATCCTTGTAGCAGGAGTCATAACTTTTAATTCTCCCCAACAATGAATTTCTGTGAACTAGCAGCCCAGCAGAAAGCAATCACAGACAGTTTCATTATGGCTGTCAGCTGATTATCCAAATTATAGCTGAGAGCAGAGGGCAGCCTTTTTATTATCGTCATTGCTGTACAATTAGAAAATGCTGATGAAGCTCCATAAGAGGAGAAATTCTCTTTTTTGTTGGCATTTTTCATTTTTATAAGCGTTCTCTTGGGCAATATCTTAGTTGATTTGACACAAAATGGGGAACGAGTACATAGGTGGGAAGGGAGAAGATAAGAAGGGGAAAATGGGGCAGCTCTTCATTCAGTTAATCTATCAACTCTTGCAGCCTGTTTCAGGTTTTGCCACTCCTCCAGATGTATCTAATTCTTAGAGCCTGGCTGTAAATAATGCTGTATTTGCTACACTGGGGACACATAAAATCCAATTAAGAGCCAGGTAGACATCTGTTGGCTTGCTCTGTGCTTCTGTTTCCTTTTTGTTTTTTATAAATATGTAGCACAACAACCAGAACAGGATTAAATATGGTGTAAGTGCAAGTGCAGTTGATAGGTTTGTTACTCATTTCTTCAGTACAGTGTGAGAGTACAGTGCTTTATGTGCATCCAGCACTATCGGTAACAGAAGATGTGTCTGCACAAAATTTACCGTGTCAAACCCTGCAGACAAAAAAGAACATGTTTCCTGGCCCTAAGAAAATGTTTTTGTTGTTAAAAAGCTCTTAAATTATTAAAAATTGCTTTACCTTTTATCCATGTGCAGAAATGTCCATGAAGCTCCACCATGCCAGACAGGTCTGCTTGGGAGTTCAGCTAATCCCTGCTCCTGGCTCCAGCCCAGAGGATACAGGCATGGACTGACAGTACATGTCCTCACAGACATATTTTCCACCCGCTGAGGCGTTTTCAGCTGGGATGCAGTGGTTCCTGGTAGAAGCAGAAAGTTAAAAGGTGATAAATGTTTCTGTACTTGGTTCTTTCACTGCTGATTGTCAGCGTACGCTGTTTACCTGGACAAACTGCTTTTGTGAAGGATACCACGACTTTTAAACGACTTTAGAAAAGGACTATGTGAGTTTCCTTTGTAAAGACTGGCTATTGCCCTTGCCCTTGTTAGAGGACTCAGCAGACTTTCGCAAAGAGCTTTTCAGCCCAGGCTTTGGGCAGGGACAAAGCCAGGGAGCACTGATCCCACTTTTGGCTTTGCTGGTACCAAAGCAAGGCAGGAACCTCCTGCCCCTCTTGTCATAGGATCGGAACACCACCCCTGGCCCTCGACCCTTCTTGCTTGAAGCAGCAAATCTTGGTTTTGTCTGCACTGCTGACAAGTCTCCAGCTCCCAGGAAGGGAGCGGTGGGGGCCCAGCGCAGGTGACTCCGGTCTCCCGGTGCCGGTGGGCAGCCTGCCAGTCACCCCAGCTGGAGGCTGTGCTGCCTCAGGCATTGCTCGAATTAGCAGTGACCCCTGATAACAAACTGCTTGAGCGAGGGGGTGCTGGGGACCATAAGGTGGTCTGTAGCAGCACAAGACTGTGCCTTACTGCCTGTCACGAGTGCAGGGACAGACATTCACATCTGGCATCATGGTGCAGGACCCAGTCAGCGCCAGCACAGCAGACCCACTGTGTACTGGTACAAAAGGATGTCGGTGTTTGCCCCACACAGAGGACATGGCTGCACGCTGCACCAAGGCACGTGTGCTTCTGTTTCCACCCGTGGCACGTGTCTGCCTTCCCACCTGAGAGCTGCAGCTCCAGGCGGCCTGTGCTGCAAACCCCAGCACCGAGACTGACCTTGTGTAACAGCCTCATGTAACAGCGGGGGGCTCCCAAACAATACCAAGGTCCTTGCTGCTCTACAGGCAGGAGGGACCTGGCAGGCAGGGAGACAGAGGGACTCTTGGCCCTTTGCAAGCAGGCAGAGCAGAGTGAGAATCACTCAGACAGAGGGACCCTGGCACCCAAATCCTACTGAAGTGCAACAGCAGCAGGGGTGAACATTTCTCATGTGCCCAGATGAATTAAAGGCTGTGACCTGGGGACAGGAATTCAGATTTAAATCACTTGAATGCTTTTCATATGCCTTGTTGAAATTCCCTTAAAAATCCTAGCTTTCATCAATACAATGTTTTTATATACGCCTGTGCAATTACACACCTTAACATATTGCAGGAAAACAAAACCATGCCAAACTGTAGCCATATCCAAAAAGTTACATGGAACCCGAAAACTTCTGAGTGAATTAATCCAAAACTTGATTTCTAACGGCAACACAGACTTTAGCAACACCTAACACAAGTACTGAAGTTTGTAAAATGCCACCAGAAGTTCAGGTAAGTAAGACCAAAGTAAAATCAGGAAGAGTGGTTGCACATAAAATTAATCTTGCCAAACCCATCACTTATTAATTATACTTGTACATATAAGTGCATGTAAAATGTATGTAATTGGTTTTCTTTGGTCTCCCCAGGCACTGAGAACCTTTCCATGAGCAACAGTTGGAATACTGAAGGGATGTTCCCATTCCAGACAGTGAAGGTCCTTACATTTTATTTTCTTGGGGGGTATAGTACAGCCTGAAACATCTGAAACTTTTCAGATATGTAGTTTTTGAAGCACATCACATTATGCTTTTTTCTTTTCTTTTTTTCTCATGGGCCCTTGAAAAGAAAACAGTCCCCATAGTGAAGCTGACATGATAAATTAGTATGGCCCTGGCAAAGCCCTCACTCTTCATTTGGCAAATACTTATTTACGGACTTTCAATTTGTGGCTTATGTAACAATAGGGTGAGTGACTTTCAAAAAACCTCCGCCATGTATTGACCTGATACAGCCTAATGGGTCCTTCAGAGCAATTAGGATTTATTGTGTTAGCATCTATTGTGTATAGAGACCATTTTAAAAACATGTGTTATTTACCCAGAAAGCAGTAATGACTGTTTAAATACAGTGAGATTGTTTCTTAAACTCTTGCTGCTCTATACATTGCAAAGAAGTTACTCCAAATATTTTTCAGAGTTAAATACTTTGCTCCACTGGGATTTCCAGGCCAGGTTATTGTATGGAACATACACTTGTATTCTTATAGCTGTAAGTGAACCGAGCTCTCAGGAAAGCTGCAAAATGAGCTGCCTTGAAGCATGAAATCTGAGATTTTTTTTTTCTCAACCAAGGAGCCAGTGCTTGCCACTCTAGCGGTCTGAGTAGCTCAGGCCTTTTCCTAACTTAGAGAGCAGGTCATTTCCCATGAACCGAACGAGTATTTCAGAGTTAGGATGCAAGTTTGTAATGGCCAATCCTCTGGAGAACAGTCAAGCAGCCTGGACTGAAGCTGGTTATAACTTAGGATTTCTCTTTTGTGGAAAATTCCAACATTAAAAAACAATGTAAAACACACCAGTTTGTTCCAAACAGGGCAAGCTGCACAGACTTCTGAGCAATCCTGCAGCATCAGGAAAAGCTAGAAGGTTTCCTGTCAAAATGTTGAGAAGTCCTAGAAGCCCCCTGCCCAGGAAGGCCTTAGGAGCATAGGATGGGGGAGGACCTTGAGTGGGGGACATGGAAATCCTGGAGTGATGGATCTTTCTGGGAAACTGGGCAGGAATCTGCCTGGTGAGCATTTGTCTCTTAGGTTCTGCCTGATTTTCAGAGAAAGTTGGTCAGTCAAAACAGAAATGTTCCCAAGAAATTTTCTGTCTCTGCTGAACTGATGCTTTACAAAGAAACCGCTCTCAGTATGAACATCTGCAGCTATGGGTGGTCTCTCCTGGCCTTAAAAGTCTAAGAATTGGTGCAAAACATATGATAACAACTGTTGCCATTAAAAGCAACTTCAGTCTGTGTTCAGAATGGTTCAAGTTCAGTCTGCCTTTTCCTGAAACTAGAGAGTTTATTTAAAATAGGTTTCAAACACATAAGCCAGTTTGACTGCATTTCTTCACTAACCTCTCAAGATCAAGACTTTCCAGATGCAGTGATTCTGGACTCCCTTGAGGCAACCTTAAGGGATCTTTATTTCCAGAAACTGGAGTCCTTTACAATATGCCATATTGCTCACTTAAGATCAGAAGTAATCAAAAATCATGCATTTGAAAGCTTTATCCTGTATGTGTACTTATCTATATTACCCTAGCAAAATGTTCATATACAATACACACATGCTGTGTTTTCTTGTGTCCATGAACCAGAAAGTATCAAAGCCAGAGACTTCCTCAAACAACGTCCTCTACCTGACCTTTTAGGCATTCTTACTAAGATCAGGCACTTCAGATTTTCCCTATCTGCTTTTGACATCCTTGAAGTGCTTGACACAGAGCAAGAGGAATATTTGGAACTAAGATTTAGTGAGTCGTGTCATTCACATCACGTGAATGAAACTATGTTGAAATACAGATTTAAATCCCTGCATAATCAACATTTATTGGACACAATAAAAAGAGGCAGAAACAGATGAAAAGGCAATTAGCACTAGCTAGAACTATAGACATTTTGATTACTTCCTTCTGCAAGTCATTCACGACGTAATATAATACACAGGTCAAAGTGATTTTGGAAAGGACATTGCTAGCAACCTTCCCATTCAGTCCCATTAGTCAGATGTGAAGGATTAACAAGTGCAAGTGACCCTTACGTGCTGTAGTGGAACAGAAACAGGGAGCAGCGTCTGCAGCAGGAGCCAGAATGGTCTTTTTCCAGTTCAAGACTGAGTGGTTGATTTCCCAGCTCTCTGTGGCCATAAGGGCCAAGACTAGTGTTAACAGAATTGGAGCACATCAGGAGATTTGCTGGGCAAAAGAAGGAACCCATTCTCTAAATCCTGTACTTCACTGCCATGTACAGCAACATCAAGCACACAATTATGTTATCCTGCTTGGGATATGACCTGGCGATGCAAGAAAGTGCTCCAAAATACTCCACAAGTGCTAGCATAGAGTTGCCAAAAATATTAATGACAAGGTTGTGCAGCCCTCTTACAGGATTTTTTTTTACCAAACTGATACAATCAAACTGATTTTGTATAAGGAACAAGCTGACAAAAAAGGTAGCACAGTTGCTGCAAAGATGGGGCTCACGTAGGCCAGCATCTTCCTTATGGCATGAAAACGCTACAGTAGCTTGGTTCAGCTTTTTGCTCAGAAAAGTCTGTCCAGCTGCAGGAGAATTCATGCTGTAAATGTATTTCCCTTATGCTGGTGAATTAACTGTCCCAGTATTTGGGACAAAGGAGCAGCTGAGCCCTTCTCCATGTCTTCCAGACTGGCACTGCCAGACCCCCAGCCATTACACCATCACAAGGCAGACACGATTCTACTGGGTAGAATTTCTCACAGAAATTCCTGTGCAAGCTTCCACCTGTGCCAGGTGCTGAATGTACCTGCAGTTCAAACTGCTCCTGGGCTGAGCAGACAGGGAACACAAAAAACAGGAGAAAGAAAAGGTAATTCTTGTTTTTGCAGACATAAAAGTTCTGTGGTTTGCCTCTACGGCCAGAGAGAGCTGGGAAATCAACCCCACAGTCCTAAGCTGGAAAAACACGGTTCTGGCTCCTGCTGCAGATGCTGCTCCCTGTCTCTGTTCCACTAGAGCACACAAGACTGACAACTTCTGGCTCTCTGCTGCAGGGAGGCAAGGCTGCACCTCCCTTCAGTCCGGGCCAGACTTACTCTCCTGGAGACAAAATCCTCTTCTGGTACACAAGCAGTCTGGAGGGAAACAAGGCAGATGCCTTACCTGGGCCAGCCAGATTGCATCCTGACAAGACTAAACATCCCTCTTTGGGGGAGGAAGGGATAGAGCAAGGTGAGAAGACAGTGTAATCCTTTCAGCTGAGACTTTGCCAAGGATGTTGCTAATTAGCAGAGAGAGGATGTGCTGTGGCTGGTGAGAGACAGACACGTTCGTTGTTGCAAGACAGTGCCTTCAACTAGCTCTATCTGTGAGACACTCTGAGCTCCCTGATTGTGTTTGTGTTGCAGGAGCCATCCCAGCAACACCAGCTGAGCCCTTGATGCCCGCTGTGCTGCCCACAGCCTCACATGAAACCCTTGATGGGATTCCGGACAGACAAAAAGTCTTGGTTATGAATCTTATTTTCACTGTTCTAATAGAACCAAACCTATTTTGTATAGGCATTCAGAGTGGCTGTAGCTTCTGGGTCATGGAAAACGACTGGTACTGGAGCAGCATCTGTATTTCCTAAGCTTGCTTGGGTATCTAGGAGACAGGAGAGTGCTGTACTCGTAGCTACCAGAGGAAACAAGGAGGCATTTTCAATCTCTACCAGAAGTGAGATGGTGGTCCAGAACAGTGTGTATGTACCTTATATGCTGCAGTTTGGAAACATTTCCAGCTGAGACTACTAAATTTGGTCAGTTGGTGTCTGCTCTAACCACATGGAGCTCAATCTGCAAGAGCCCAGTTTAAATCTGTTGGATTGTGTGTGGTTGTGCTTGAGATGAGCACCTGTTCCAGCAGCCCTGTATTCAAGGATAGCTGAAACACATCCATTAGCTAAGAAGAGCCAACAAACTAACCATCAGACCCCACAGCTTTCTTCCATAGATTTTATTTAGATTCTCTGACAACACAAAAGGAATGATTCTTAATTTTGTGCCTCTGTGTACTTTCCATTGGGGCTAAGATGCTCTGAATTTCACCTCAATACTTAACCATATTTATGTAAGGTCAAACCTGCCTTGTGGCTCTTTTAATTTTGCATCTTACCGAGACACAGCTAACTCTGTTGGACACATAAGCTCCTGACTAAACCTAGTACAAGAAGTTCAGGAGATGAGCTGAGACTGATAGCAGCAACCTGATCTCTACAGATGTAGGGATCAAACATATTCAGCTGCACACTAATGCAGCTGCCTAAGACAATCCCAAGGTGTGCTGGGCCAAAACGTTCTTTAAGAACTTCTTCATGTACCAGTGAAGACCTTAGTGTAACTGAGAGCTGGCACAGATACAAGGGGAGAGAGGTGGAGGCAAGTGCTGTTTGCACTGTGCAGACTTTTGGAAGGATGGACAAGGTTTGGTCTTCAGCCTGAGCAGATTCCTCACCTTTACTAAGCTGACCAAGATGCTATCAGGCCTTTCCCTAAATAGATCATAAAAACCTGTGCAGGTGATTATTTTATGAGCAAAGGGGGAAACAACAGAAGCAAAACAACAGCAGTGGCCTCCAAGTCTCCGCTGGGAAAAGAGGGATAGGCCACGGACAAACGCACCCCAGCCTCAAGGTGTGTCGTGCCAGGCTGCAAGAAGGGACAGGGCTGTTTTAAAGGTCCTTGACAAAGACACGGTGATGACCGTGAAACCAAAGCCCTGCCCTGGCTGCAAAGTACCTCCTGTAATCGGCTACGAGCTTCAGAGAATGAAATCCAATTTACCTGTCACAAAGAAGAGCTTGGTGAGGCCTCCCCAGAGCCGGTGGGTAAAGGAGGGCTGCCAGTTCCCACCCCCGAGCTGCTCCCCTCCCAGTCAGAGCGGAGGGAAGGGGCAGCTATGGCAGTAAGTGCAGGAACAATTCACTGGAGAGCCACGGTGCGCTTTGCAGTTTGCCCACTAATTACTATTAAGCCCTGGTTCCTTTTTGTGTTCCGAGGGGCGTCTTCAATGTGGCACTGCTTCTTGGGCCTTTCATGCGGCTGGGCTAACCCCTGAATAGCGGGCTGCCTCCCCTCCTCGCTACCTCTCCCCTTTTCTTTCCTCCTTTTGCTTTTCTGATAGTATTTTCTGTCCATGTTGTGTAAGGCCCTAAATGAATCTTGACTGCCCCTACAGCCGACTGGAGACGCACAAAAGCGGCCCATTCCAGCGGCCACAGCGCCATTGTGTGCCCTAACAATGCACTAATTGGCGGTGACAATTGTGCGGCTGGGGAAGAAGAGGGGGCCGGGCGGGGGGGGGGGGGGGGAACACGGGACATGGGTCCTTTCCAATCGCGGAGGCGGGTCAATAAAAAAAGAAAAGNGTGCGGGTGGGGAAGAGGGGGGGGCGGGGCGGGGGGGTGGGGGTGGAACACGGGACATGGGTCCTTTCCAATCGCGGAGGCGGGTCAATAAAAAAAGAAAAGTGAGGATCGAGAGGCACACTCTGCTCCGCGTCTCTCCCGCGGGCACGTCCCTGCCCGTCTCAGGCAGCTTGCTCCAAGGGCCCCCCCGCCCCCCGTATTCCTACATGGAAGGGTAAAGCGAGTAATTTTAATGTGTGACTATGCAGAGCAAGAGATGTGCAATCTGAAAGGGTCGTCTTAATCTCCCCGGCTGTCCCACCATGCCAGAGGCTGAAGAACTCATGTGATGAGGACACCACTGAGATATTCATGGGAAAAGGTCACACACAAAGCCAAGAAGATGCTGGTGCTGGGGCACTCTGCTCTGGGTACACAAGGGAGACTGCTCACCTCTTTCTAAACTGAGCTTAACATATCTGTATTTTGCACCAGGACAGTGGGATGCAAGGACAGGGTGTCCTACAGCACTCTGCTGGGGTAGGTGGTGGTCCTGTGGAGTAGGAGCCTGTGGTGCTGCTGGGAGTAGGGGAATGAATCTGGGCCACATCTCCAGCACCAGCAAAGCTGAGGATGGGAGGGATGAAAGGGACAACAGGTGCCATGGGACTGAAGCTGTTTATTGGCACTGTGACACCACCCAGGACTCCGGAGGGACTAACAGTCTCACACTGCAATATGGCAGGAGTGAGCCCACTCCTGTCCCACTATGAAGTTAGCTCTGGAGTTTGAAAGCCGATGTATCTAACAAGTGAGGGACAGATTTCAGCTCTATTCATTAGCTTTTAAGATAAAATCTGCAACAGGAAATGGCATGGACAATGCTTTAGAGAAAGAAGTATGGATGGCTCATCCAATTGCCTTGGCTCAAAATGAACTCAGACAGTTGACAGACACGGGGTCAGATGCTGAAGCACTCAACACCTACCCATCTGTTTTCCAAACAGTTTCTATCAGCTCCCTCCAAGAACAGTGAAGACCAGCAGGCGTGAAGCACTCTGGCTCCTGACAGTGAAAGCAAAGCAAGCCAGGCCGGCAGCAACATTCAAGTTTATGAAGGGCTCTGAAATGTCTTCTTGACAGAGATGCTTCTCTTATTTGAAGCTGACTGACCTTTGAGAGGCATTGTCCAGAGCAGGGTCAGGAAGCAGGTAATTCTCCTGCCCCTCTCAGGACAGCTGTGGGACTGCTGTGGTGGAGGAGACTTCAACTAAATGTTTTGATGAAAAAGAATTACCTCCTGCATCTGGAAAGAAGCAAGAAAATACCTTCCCATACAGTGGCATCTAAACAGGGAACAACTACATAGGAACCATCTCTAGTGGAAGAGCAATACTTTTCTAGTAAGTCCCATGTATCGCCATGGCTTGGAGAAGAAATCTTGCCATAACCTCATGAAGAGCAGACACAACGAGCAGGGAGGACAAGCTGGAGCTACAGACCCATGGACAGGCAGGCACCGTGCCTGAATCTAAACTCCCTGGTGCTGTAACTGATTGGGACTGGCGTTTCAGTTTGGTCCACTACATATAAACACTGAGCTCAGCTGAGAAGTCTAGTCCTGCAGCCAAAATGCTGAGGGGAAGCCTACTGTGAGCCCAGTGTGAGCAGCAGAGTTGCAACAGCCTAGAGCTGGAAGTGTGCAGAGTCCAGGGTACACTGTGTAGAAACCCTGGGACACTGGACTCTTGCCCTTTTCACCTCATGGCCTCTTGGAGCACAGTAGTTCTCTTATTGTAATCTCTCAGATTTTATGGGTCCTTGTCAGCATTTCTATGAAACACCAAAGGACATCCCTGCTGCCAGAAGGAACCCTAATCTCTCTCCACTTACTGCAAGATGGACTTATCAGCTGTGTTAGCTCCTACAGTTTGGTGGTGCCAATATCCTCCCTGGGACAAAATCATTAGTTACCTGCTCTAAACATAGTAAATGTGCTTCTGCTTGCCGTCCCCTAGCAGGCCTCCACACAACTCCTGCCGACAGCTACGGAAACATTCCCATGGATTGCCACAGATGCAGGAGGAGGGCCTTATATAGTGAGGCTTCTCTGCCTCCCCTTTGCCTTAAGCCCTTCACAGAAGTACTTTATTGTTTTATGACAGCGCAGTTAACACTTGACATAAATCTCTAAGCACAGCTAACAATGTCGATACTGTGTAAATACCTAAAGTAGAGACCTGTATTTTATTATGCTTTTACCCTGTTTTACCTGCTATCACCCAGGGTTGACTCTGTGCTAGATGCCAGTTTTATACACTGCTACAGCTCCTGTCTTTAAACACTGAGAGCCAGCTCTGATTCTTTGACAAACTGCAGCTTTCACTGGAGCCAGCACATCTTGGATCTGCTTAAAGGATCGAACACACTGTCTGTTAAATCAGAAACAAGCGTCCTTCAGAAGTGCAGAGTCCAAGCCAGAACAGGACATTTTGCAGTATGTACACAACAAACCATCCACCAGTGTCACAAGCCATTGCGTGACAATGTCTGATGACAGGATGGTGCTGGGATCTGTTTTCCACCCTAGCCTTGCTTTCGTGGGCATTTGTACCCCTGCTCTAAGAAAACAGTGCAGGGGAAGGTACAAATTGGGGGAGAGATGCAGAATCACGGAATATAAGCTGAATAGAAGGGACCCACAAGAATTAGGGAGTCGAACTGTTGGCCCTGCACAGCACCATCCCCAGGAGTCACACCATGTGCCTGAGAGCATTGTCCAAACACTTCTTGAGCTCTGTCAGGCTTGGTGCTGGGATCACTTCCCTGGGGAGCCTGTTCCAGTGCCCAGCCACCCTCTGGGTGAAGAACCTTTTTCTAATATCCAACCTAAACCTCCCCTGACACAACTTCAGGCCATTCCCTCGGGTCCTGTCACTGGTTATCACACAGAAGAGATCAGTATCTGCCCCTCCTCTTCCCCTCACAGGGAAGTTGTGACTGCAACGAGGTCTCCCCTCAGTGTCCTCTTCTCCAGGCTGAGCAGACCAAGTGACCTCAGTCACTCCTCATACGGCTTCCCCTCAAGGGCCTTCACCATCTTTGTTGCCCCCCTTTGGATGCTCTCTAATAGCCTAACGTCTTTCTCATATTGTGGTGCCCAAAACTGCACACTCCTTGTGTTTCGTGACTTTGTTGCTGCACTTCAGATATTTGCCTGCAGTGTCAGTCAGAAATGAGATTAATTTATAATTTTAAATGCTAGGAAAGCACTTGGACTGAACTGCTCCATGCATGCTGATTACATCTATTACTTTCTTACACCAATTCAGTAATTTGCACTTTCTTATTTTTAAACAGTACCTAACTTTACTAATAATTCCTTCTTATTTACCTCTAAATGCATCATATTGCACCTACATGATAAACACCTGAGAACCTTCAAGTCAATGAAAGTTCAGCCCTTAACACAAGCTCTTATCTGATTTGTCTTGCTTTCCAGATGAGCCTTACAACCTCATTTTTAATATCTAAATGAATGGTAATGCCTTGCACTAAATTATAGAAAATTGAAAGTCACTTACTATAAACAATGGACTGACTTTTTTTTAGCATGTTTACAGCTTCAGTGCCAAGTTTTATATTTGTCTACACTTAAAATGGAAGGAATTTACTCCTGCTTGCCTTGGAGACTTTGTCTGGTTTTAATTCTAACACTTGATTATCTGAGATGCTTTTCACCACCTTCTCATAGTGGTAATACTCAGGCCTTTAGATGGGACCACTACTTTGGAGGGTATTTAGTTAAACAAGAACTCTTTTAACAAGACAGTCCAGAGCTATGTACACACACTCCCAGAATACTTTCATTTGCCCTCAGTGTGCTTTCACTGAAAAGGTATGGTAAGCCTCAGACCTGGAATGTCCCCCTCAGTCCCTAAGGAAAGGAGGAGGATGCTAGCTCCATTCTTTCAGAAAACCAGTCAATTTCACATATTACCCCAAATATTGTTAATTTTGATCTGAGAGCTAGAAAGGCAGCTTTTTAAAAATTAATTGTTCTGACTTAAAACAAAAGCTAGAGCTTGGATTGGCGTGCTCTTCCCAGGGCTCCACAGACCCCACGGTCTCTGCTCTTTGTGGATGCTTTTTCACACCATCTCTTACAGGGTGAAGTGAGGAGGGGAGGTGACAGTGAAAGGGGAAGGAGATGTCATAACAGAATTTGCTCACCTTGCAAAGCAAATAAGGAGGAAGAGAAGGTCTTGTGCATGGTTTCCTTGTGCAGCTTGTGTGGTCCCGGTCAAACATTAACTCATTGCTTGTAGCTGATTTCATCACAGGGATGAAGTCCAAAGGTTCCTGCAGGAGAGAGGATTGACATTCCTGATGGACTTCTGGTCTTTCTGAGGAGGGGCAGGAAGACAGTGAAGGAGGGGATATATCCTTCTCTCTGAAAGCTGCCAGAGCATAGGGCTGGGTGCAGAATGCTCTGAGGAGTCTCAGGCAGGGGGTTTAGGCTCATGAGCTCAACCACAGCTCAGTGCTGCAATCTTTAGTCATCAAATCCAGATTCAAGGAGCTGCAGAAGCTCCTTAGCTGGTGCACTGGAAGAAATAACCAAGAGCAAGAACCATGTCTGCTCCTATATCCATTAGTGTGAAAACCCTTATAATATGGGAAGAATCTTGCCCTTCCAGCCCCTCAGTGGTCCCCTCAGTCCAGCTAGAGATGCCTCCCTTACTTAGAATTCAAGGCCTTGACCTTGGACCCTTCTGGCAGAGGTCCATGTGGCAGCCACACAGTAGATGCTGCCTCCTGCAAGCCTCCCAGGAGCTCTGTATCCAAGGGTGCCTCAAAGCCACAGAAAGCTCCCCTGGGAGCACCATTAAAAATCTAGGAATTTGTGGCTTTCCAAAACCACGAGATTTAACTGGGAATCCAAACCCCCAGAGCCTGATGCAGACACCAACAGTACTGCCAGAGACCCTCCCGGCTGAGATCCGGGAACAGTAAGTGCCATATTTTCTTAGATTTGGAACACTTTAACCAGCAGAGAAGCATTTTTAAGAAAACTATCACTCTTTCAAAGCTTGCCCTACCCATGGTACAGTACCCACCAGAAGGCAAATTAAAAAGGACGAGTAACATTTTTATAAGTGTTTATTGAGAGTTGCCTTTATACAGGAGGGACTGGTGCTCTGATGCAGTCACAAGTGAACCCAAATAAACCCTGCTCAAGTGTCAACAAGCAATTCAACTCAATGGATTTAAATTATAACATCATTACACATCAATAATAAATTAAGACTATTGCCCAGTAGTTGCAGATAATTAAAAAAAAAATCCTTGTCAAAAGTAAAAAAATCAAAACAACAATGCAAACACAAGAACAATGAAACACACATAATAATGTTGCAAATAAGTTAATAAAGTAGCACACACACATAATGGTATTCCAAAAACTCAGGGTGCACTGCCAGCAATGCTAAAATTCACTGTAAGTGGTGCAGGTGAGCTGGTGCTCTGGCAAGAAGGAAAGCCCAGGCTGCCAGGGACCACATCAGCCACTGTGTTCTGCTGCTCACACCTGACTTTCCCTGGCTTTTAACTGCCTCAACTGAAGTTGATTTGGAAGCTGCCTTTATCATTTAATACCTGTCAAACACATATTCTGCTCATGAATTCTTACTTTTGCTTACCTCAAGTATAGCAGGGACTGGTATAAGGTAACTTGATATCACAGGTATCGATTAAAAATCAGCCTGAAAGCACAGTTTCATTTAAGCAAAATCAACTTGATAGACAAGTGCATAAGCAAAACTGAAACAAATCCTTTTTCTAGCAACACAATGCTGTGTATTCAAGGATTATATTGGTTTAACATGTGGATTAGACAGGAATAAATAAATAACTGAGCCACTGACACTTGCGCACAAAGTCTAATACACTTTGGTCCTACACAGCTGATAGCTCTTCAGACCTAGATATCTCTGATGCTGTCCACAAGTGGCATCTTTGCAATTTGGATTAATGGCCACCCTAAGAAATTTGGGTGAAACTGGCATTTTAAGACATGACTCAAGCCATCATGGCCACACCAGGGTTTTCAAGTAAAGAAGGACTTAGCACATTATTACCCAGGCTGTCTCCTCACTGTACTGCTAAAATGCAGTAACAACACTGCTGTTGTCAAACAAGATTCCTGCTACTGGTGTCAAATGTGGACTTATAAGATCACGGTTGCTATAGACATGTGCCCCAGGCTGACACATGCCACATACTTTAGCAAATAATGCTAAAATTTCAACAGGTTAACCCTCTCTCTAAGGTAAGGCTGACCAAACCCTCACTGGGTCAGCGTTCAGGGAGCCAGGCTGCATTAAAATTGAGCTTTGAGGAAGTGTCTTCACTCCCACAGCACTGGACCCTGCTGTGCAAGTGAGCAGGGACCGCTGTATGGGAGTCCCTGGCCACATGGTGTGGACCGGCCAGGGGTTCCAGGAAGAGCAAAACTGCTTGTGACCTGACCCTGTTTTAATTCCCTGTACTTGACATTATTACATATGCACTGTTTCTGAAGGTCTTGCACAACTGCAATCTCAGGCTAAGCAGCCCAGCAAGTCTCAAAAATACACACACTAAGAACCAATACCATCTCCACGCTATCCTCTCTCATAATGCCCTCACAAAGCACAGATGGTAAACAAATTTTATGGTTACCATTCCTAGCAAGATGGAAACTGTCATGAGCAAGGGTTTCAAGAGCCAATGCCAAACATGTTGCATCATGGCAGAGCATTTCTAAAAAAATTATTCACTTCTCAAAATTTAAGGCACCAAAATGAGCAAAAGTGAGGAGTTCCTACACAGCATGGTGTCTTCAGGGCTGGTCTATGCAGCCTGTAGAACTCACTTCATGAGGGCAGAACAAGCAAACTGATTACTCAGCTGCCCCTGCAAAGAGCAGGCACAGCCACAGGAGAGTTTCAGTTTAAGTCTACAAGTTAATTCAACAGCAGATGCAATCAGGAAATCCAAAACAGGAAGAGAGATGCTAATATACAGTACTGTAAGGCACTCCTACTGGGAAGGGAAAATTGGAAGGCAAATTATGAAGGAGAGAATGACTGGACTCAACTGGTTCAAAAGCTACACAATGAGCTATGAAGCTCTAAGTCTGGCTACAGGCTCAGTACTGTGAGTAAGGACAGAGACAGAGACAGTGCAGAGAGAGGGGAGACTGGATTGCAGCTGAGCAGCAGAAAAAAATTGAGACGATTGTGATGATTATTCGATTAATTTCTTTTATACAGATGAACAGTCAGCTGCAATCCAGGCAGTGACCTTGAGAAGCCTAGGAAACTCGGTGGCTTCTGTTACTAAAAAGCAAAATTCAACTGGGCAGCTTCCCCATTTCATTGTAAACAGACATCCTCTGCTCTTTTTAAAAATCTTTCAGGACACTATCATCAACCCATTATAATACACACACTATCCTAATAATAAGAGAAGCCTTGACAAGAGGAGCTCTAGAGATACCCTAATGATTCACTCCTAACAGGGCCATCAGAGCCTGTGGAGTACTGTGAAAAACTTAAGCTCCTCACCAAAAAGTATCTTCCCTCACACCTGCCAATTCCTATCAATCCCAGCAGTGAGCTCATATTGATATGTACCAGCCAGGATGTTCTGTCACATAATGAACCGATCATTTTCCACCACATAAGACAGACAGACAAAAAACAAACAAAAAAAACCAATAGGAGGATACCTATACAAGAAATACAATTTCTCTTTTTATAGATTGATAATAAAAAAAGAGCTGCAGTTTGCATCCCCTAGGTAGGCCCATCTTCCCATTACAGGAAAGGTAGATGGTCAGGTTAAAGAGGAAAAGACTTGAATAAGGATCTCTATAGTGCCCTAGATTAAAATAATATCAGACTAACAAATATAAGTACCTGTAGAGCATGAAGCTATAGGCCACTGCAGTGAAGCATCCTATTTCTACACTGATAAGTTCTGTACAAAGCAAAAGCAGTAACTGGATTACAGATCAATTCCTCCTCAGTCAGCTATGAAAGCATCTTCTCTTTGAAGAAGACCAACAGCGTATTTTATTCTTGATTCACAATGAAATGGCATTGTTCAAATTTATTTCATGCGTGGGTAGGGCAAGACTGGAAGTACTAACACGTAATTTCACCTGGGGTGGGGATGGGGTGCGGGCAGAGTCGTGCAATCTGCAAAGACCCCAGGAACTTTACCAGCTGATGCTCATCCAGAAGTCTGCAGAGCAGAGCCACTTGCAGGCTGTGGGCTGCAGAATGGGCAGGGAGTAGCAGTGGGGACCAGCACGGAGTACTGTTAGTACAGCAGAGACAACCATGCAAGGGTACAGTGCGGTCTGAAACCCAAACCACCTGCAGAACCCCAGGCTGAGGCTCCTGCTTGCAGATGGCTCCTGCAAGAAAATTGACTGAGGGCATTTCATTACGCTTACAAAAATTGGTGACAGAATACTTTATCTTACCCATTCATAAGGAATAACTATTTTTGGATAGGAGCTAGGCATCCCTGAGAGAACATCATCTTCCACATTACCGCCTGTTCCTAGAGCTACTGTGAAACTGTATCACTTTTCCAAAGTAGAAATGAATGTCTATTCATTTTAGAAACTCTTCCAAAGTAGAAATGAAAGTCTGTTCATTTTAGGAACTAGCTAGTTTACAACATTGGATTTTAAAGCAAATAACATGATCGGTATTGTATAGTATCCTTTTACATAAAGCTCTGGGCACTGACAGAGTATCATAACATGCTTTTGCTCTATGCTATTGGTAATGGCAGTGGTTTCAGACCCATGACTCATTTCAGCAGTTTTGCCAACATCATACTCTTTTTATCCTGTAAATCTCTGTTGGCAAAGAAACTGTTCTGTAATACCTGTACAAACCCAGAGCAACTCCAGTGCTGTCTGTGTTGTTATTCCAGAATTCAATTCCAATATCTAACCACGCACACGACTGGTACTTTGGAGATAGGACATCTGTCAAAGTAACTAATAGTTTGCAATATCTGAACCTTGATTTCTTGACTCCATATAGTTTTTGACAGTGCACTCAAGCAGCCTTCTCTAAACTGAGCTGGACATGAACCAGCACTGTGAGGTGTCATAAATACCAGAGCATGATGATATGAAAAACACCACCATTTTTTCTTTAATGACCTAACATTAGGTCTACAGATAATTCAAAATAGTACCTGCCAGATCCTGACACTTTCAGAGCTACTGGCTTTGCCACAGGAGTAATTGTAGTGACACAAGCTGAACAACATGGGAGCGTTCTGTTTATTCAGCCAGTACCAGTGCAGTTCCTGTTTGCCTGACTAATTCCACAATACTTCGCCAGTGTTTGCATTTCTGAACACACAGGGAATTCTTTACGTGGGAATGGATTTGCAAGGAACATTATACCTTTAAGGGTGATAGCCAAAAGCAACTCATTTCACATGAGGAACAGTGAGCTGAGACAGAGACGCCACTGTGTACGGGAAGTATTAATTTTAGTGACAAAGGTGCATGATTCACCAGGTTTATTAAGTATAGGAATCCCTACAGTACTTTGCCAAGAACATGGAAAAACCCTCACTTCCTTCTAAAGAATCTCAATGAAAGAAGGATTTCTGGAAAAAAAAGGCACTGGTTGTCTAATGTATACAGATATAAACATGCTTCTATATATATAATCGTTGCACTCAAATTTGAGAAAGCTGAGATTCAGCTACTACTTCTTTGACTGGAGGCTGGAAAAGGTAACCACTTATATTCCAGTACAAGGCAACTCGTAGCATTTTGCCTTTTAATGTAAGCATGATATACCCTGTTCTTTTATTTAAAATACTTCAGCAATTAGTGAGATGCTTTGACAATCAAAACTGCTTTCTGCCTTGAATACAACAGTCTGCAGATTATATAGGAAGCAAAAATCAGTATTCTGTATTTTCACAAACCTATGTGAGAGGAGAGGAAAAATACACATGCAACTGGCATCATTCTCCTGAAACCACATTTGCTTTCTGTATATAGATGTGTGTGTGTGTGTATATATATATGAATGCTTTCATATGTATGTAATACACATATCACTGCAGGGTGTGAAAAAGAGTTAGGAATGTGAAATGGGGGGAAGACAATCTAACTGCTCATTGGAGGTGAACTCAACATGAATTAAACATACTGCCAGTAATGACACACACCTCCCCAGTTAAATCCATCATGTACTTTCCTTTACAAAATAATTTACTGTGTTTAATACTTCCCTGTGTTCCAGGTGTGTGGAGCAGAATGGGACCTTGAGGAACTTCACTCTCCACCATGGAAGTCATGACAGAACTATAAATGCCTTGAAGCTCAAAGAGGATGCAGGACACAAGTTGCATATGAAAATGGCAAACTAGTGTTTCACAATTTTGGAGGTGTTTTCTAACTAAAATGGGCAAGACCACTTTCCTGACTATCAGTTTAACAGGTTCAGATTAGAAAAACATTTAAAGTAAACCTCATGAAATAAAAAGAAAACCAATGTGAACACTTAAAGTGCCTTAAAGTTTCAGACTGGAAGGAGGAGAACCAACATCACATTACTACAGACGAGGACATGGCCTCCCATAAATCAAGAGTAACCACCGTAAACCTCAATGGACTTCAGTGACAGAGCTTAACTCATATTCTCAGCCTGAACAAAAAGAGTAGCAAGTCCCATGCTTATCTGAATATGAAGTAGTTCACTGGGGTGGTTATAAATATATAAACATAACTGAAGGAATTATTCTGCATCTTATGTTTATAGGCACCCTGAATAAGGTTTGATGGGAGATCCTTTTCTTTCCTTGGCAAGGAGATCCTCTAAAATGTAAATGCACAGATCCTTTAAGATAGTTCTCTGAAAACATGAGGAAATGGAACCTCATGCCCATATCAGGAAGAGACAGTGGATTTAAAATAATTCCTGCTCTACTGGGTTCTCTGAAACACCTCACCAGAACCCCTGCCAAGGCTACTAATAAATAAATAATACACATAAATAAGTAGATGATTCATCAATTCTAAATGAACAACATAAAAAATAATGCGGTCAGGGCAGCAAATATTTTCTGCCTTGAGATAAAATCTTCTCCAGAGGTGGAAAAGAAAGTTGGGTACTTAATTAGCTAGACCTAAAGCATTTCGTGTAAACCACATTTTGTATGAGAGCTAACGGCTGGACTTCAGTGCAGTTTAGCCATTGGTATTTCAAAGCCAACAAGGCTTTATGGCCACTTTGGCAGCTCTTATTCACAGATGAAGAAGGTCAGGTAGTATTTTCCAAAAAAATTTCTGCCTGTCTAAGCTGAGAATTTGCTTGAGCTGGCAGCTGGGAGAAGGATTCTCTTCAGGCTGGCCACTGCCTGAAGGAACTCATGTGTTCTGATATGACAATTCAAACATGTTGCACGACTCTTCGAAGTTCTCATCCATATTCAGTTGCCTCCAGAAGGATTTCTGCTTCTTCTGCAATTCTTTACGCACACACCTGGGGCATGGTACAGCCTTCACTTTGCACTCAGAGTGGAAGACAGCACCACAGCTTTCACACCTGCAAACACAAATTAGTGTCAAAATTGAATCACAAAATAGGACCAGAGCATGCAACAGGCTTCATGTGGGCTGTGGGCAGTAGGCATTCCTTGAAACCATCCTGGGAGCTCAAAGAGCATTATGCTTCATAAGAGTGGAATTGTAAAAGACACTGGCATGCCCACAACTCTGCTGGTGTAAAGCTACTCAGGACCACTAAAATAAGTTGACTTGCATCCATTTTGCAGTTGCTGAGAATCTGTCCCAGCACTTCTACTTCACAGACAAATTTTTCGAAGGATTACAACTTATCTTCTTAGTAACTAGTATTCAGGTCTATCACTGAAAAGACATCAACTTTGTTTTATGAAAGACAAGTCTTGCTTTGGTTTGTAAATGAAGAGCAACAATATTATTTTCCAGTAAGGTATATTTTAGCATTTGCAGAAACAGATTCTGTGATTTGCAACAGCCATGATATGACATAATCCTCATTGAATCTCCAGTGGTCAGCTGTTCTAGAGAGAGTGAAGAACAGCCCACTGCAACAGCAGGAGAAGCTGTCATTTCACAAAATAAAAAATGAAACAGAGGTAGGTGATATTGTCTGCCCTGTGTCCTGTGGGAGACTGATCTATGTTTATCAATTGATCAACACATTGAGCTATGCTTCTGGCATTCAAAGCTGTGCTATTCTGTTCTCAAATGTGACATTAAGACTTCAAACAAATCAACTGCTCAAACAAGATGACTGGTTTACTTTTGGGGCACTGTGAGGCAATGAACTTAATGTCACAGCAGATCAAGCCCCTGTTGCAGATGGACGTTGAGCAATGAAACATCTGCCGATCCTGAGTGGGCTACAACTAAACAGTTGGACATTCTAGCCTTTCAATGCAAATAACTATCTGTAGTGATGAGTTAAGTTACTACAGCTTTGTAACCAAAGGAAAAAGTAAAAGGAGGACTCTCAGAGGTAAGAAGTCTTAGATGTCAGTTGGACAATCAAATAATAAAAGCAACAAAACATCAAACTTTAGAGCAATCCTGAAACACAAATAAGGGGTGCTGGTCACCCTTGGTGATTCTGTAGGACATCTTGAAATGCCTTGCACTTTTTTTTCCTTTCTTGTAGCTATTGTAGTCAAATGACTACATGAGAATCCAAGTGTCCATTGTTATAACTTTAGTGGGGTTTTTTGTTGGTTTGTTTCGAACCTATTTTTCATAGAAATAAGGTTCTTGTCTTCAAGATCGTGAAGAAAAATTGAAAACATGAAGAAAACCCCAAGAAGTGAGAAGCCATAAGGCCAGCTGAAGTATTGGGCCTGTGGTCTGACAATACTGAGAGAAGTCCACAAGCTAACACAACCTGTTAGCTATATCGGCTGCATCTGACCTGTAACTTTTAAAAAAACTGTTCCTGGTCTGGCTGCACTTAAAGTTTTATGCATGAGTCCAAACACGACCTAAATTTTAGTAACTGCAGAGCTTTGAGAAGGCTGTGCAGAGATTTAAGGAGGCACATTTCTAACTAGCATAAACTGATAAAACTCAAATATGAGTAAGAAAAGGAAGGTGAACGAGGCTAAGTATAAACCAGTTGATCTACTGGCTTCCATGCTCTCTTGCAGCAAAACTTGACTGTTGTATTTCTCAGTCCAGCTACAGAGTCTAAATCTGGTTTTGAATCAAGAAACTGGCTCACACAGAGATATTTATGATTCCTGTGCTCAGAGAGTATGTGTTATTACCCTTATCCACTGAAGCACATGAACACATGCTTAGGACTCATATCCCAGTGATTTCTTTGGGATTACTGATCTGCCTTCCATTAAGTGTGCTTACGTGCTTTGCTGGGTTGGGATCTCCACAAACAGACACACTAATGGGCAAAGAAGAGACAGAAGACAGCAGTGTCTCTAAAACTTTACACCACTTTGAACTGACACTAATGGTGATTTTATCAAGCTAATCCTCCCTTGTTAGTCAGCAGTTAACAGTGCCCTAGAAGTTGCTAGAGAGTAATGATTGATGAGGAGTGTAATTTTGTGCTCTCACATCGTCACTCCCTATGCTAGCCCAATATTTCTCCATAGCATGCATGGAAATGACAAAACCTATCAGAAATTGCTGCTGAAATGGATTGAGCAGGGTGAGAGGAGCCAGCACACCTGCTCTCTCAAGTTAAAGGCCATCAGCAGAGCAAACAAAGACTGATGGTGTTCAAATTAGTATGAATTCATTTTTCAGAAATAAGCTCAGTGGAAAAGATTAACAAACTTTTTTCCCATCACTCAGAATCAGAACAGAGAGAAAAACTGTCTGAACTGTTATGCATTAGAGCTGGTGCAGTAGCTGCAGCTCTGCCCAGGACCCCACACTGTCAGGCACTAAGCAGAGACAGAGCAAACAGCCAGCCCTGATCTCACTGGAACCCATTGCTTCCATCATCGGTCCATTCTGGTGCCCCCACCCCTGACTGCTGCTCTGAAGACCTATTTTCTGCCTTCTCTGGTGAAGGTTGAGCCCAACCAAGGGGTGCAGACAACAAAGCAGCAGACTGGAGGAAGGATGCTCTGAGTTGTAGAACAAAGCTGCCTCTAGCTCTCCACAGGAACAAGTAGAGAGGACACCTACATCAGCCTTCACTGCATGCTTGTCTCCCCCTCACTGACAAAGAAAGTCACCAGGGCAGGGGGGCAATGCTGATCCTGCTCTGCCTTTGTGCCAACTGGCAAGTTACTCATTTTAAAGTGGTGGAGCTATACAACCCCAAGCCACCTACACAGCTTTATTTTTCCTCATATCAAATACAGTCAGTCTTAACTGCCCCTGGAATGCCGACTGATTGACCACTTCTAATCTCACTGTGAGAAATTCTCCAGTGATACCAAAAACTGCACCAACATTGTATTCCTTTTTAGAATATTACAAACAGATTGCTTCCTAGCTAATCTTGAGATCTAATTTTATCTCCACATGTGAATTTCATGGGGTTTTTTGCTGTTTTCAAGCCTCAGTATATCAAAATTATTTTATTTCTCTGGAGAAATAAAAAATATTTTGTAGTGCAGCCTATAAAAGGCTCACTTAATAGTTCACTATACTTACTTATCTTTCCCTTAACCCTTGTTGTTATCATAGGTAATTCACAATTCAGGTGCTATTTCTGAATCCTGACTTACTCTTTGTCTAGAGGCCAAAAAGTCCCTACATCCTTTGTGAGAATGCTATTCACCACTGATAATAAGCTGATGAGCCCATAGCCATTCAGGCCTTTCATGTTTCCTTCTTTAATGAATGATATTGTGACATTGCACATTAATAGCATCTTGCTATTTTTCAAACAGTATTTGAAGACTTAGTGAACATTGCATGTTGTTTTCACACAGACTTGCAGTCTTCTAAGAAGGCAGCTGAAACAGCTCCCTCTCTATTTTGGTGTTTTCTCTTTTTTTCCCTCTTTCCTGACCTAACTCAATTTCTGTTGAGACTTTAGGGGATGCTTTATGTTTTAAGGATGTTTTACTTGTGTGGAGTAAAAAAAAAAAAAAGCAGAGAATTATTCAATCCTCTAAATAATTTCTATTGAACTGGAAAATGTAAGAGAAAGGGCAAAGCTCTCCACAGCCAGACAGGCATTATAATGCTCTTATATTATCATTACTAGTTACAAGAGAAAAGCCTTTCTACATTAAAAGCATATAATCATTCTTTGTATGCTGAGGAAATGTCGATGTCAGTATCTCCCATTAAGTCTGGGCATTTGAAAGATATCAATATTTAGTAAATTGTAAATTCTGGCATGTTCTTTTCATGCTTCCCACCTATTTTTCACAGAATTATGGCTCAAGTAATTCCAGATGCTGCACGACCAATCGATTATGCTCATATTTCTCCTGTGTACTGCACCACCTTTAAGTGCCCCTGACCAGGATCAGGTGCCCGAAGTGGTGGGTACAACACAAAGAGGCCTCAAAGACTTTTCACCTTAAACAGACAAAATAAAGCAGGGATGATCAACAGGTGGCCCAGGATGTCATCTGAAAGACAGGGTTTTTGTCTCCTAGGAACCTTACTGGTTGACAGACTTACCAGTGGGACTGTGTTGGGATGAAGCTGCTGGAACCAACAAGGTTTATTAGGATACCTTCAGTCCCATGCACATGGGCTGTACCTAACTGGCTGTACCAGATATACCACCATTCCCACCTCACAACGGGAAGCGACATGTGAACTGGCTTGCTCAAGGTCAGCCAGGGGGTCCTAGCACACCTAAGAGGGGGAAAGAGCTCCCCCGTCTCATTGCAGTGCCAAATTCACCCACCACCCTTTCTTTAGTAATTTTATATATTAGCTTTCATTTTTTCATTTAAAAAACTCACTTCCTTTGTGCCAGACCTTGCATGCATTTGGTCAAGTGAAACAAATTTCAGCAAGGATTTGATTCAGGGTCGAACCCTTCACTGACTAAACTCTCCAGTTTCTTCTTTCCCACTATGCAGAGTAAAAGCAGGATTAAATGGGGTTGTTCATTATGTTTTCCTTAGATGATGCTAAACATTCACCAAGCATCCAAAACACTAAATCACCTGTAACTTGGCCATTAAAGAACTCCAAAGAGCAAACCACACTAGCTGAAGTAAGCCTTGCCTGGGGATTCCAGCATGATCACCATCCCACACTACGCACATGTGCCTGTCTGCAAGTATTTCTGAATTGCTCAGCTGTGAATATCACAGATGGGCCCTTCAAAACTCTGAGCCTTTAGCAGAACACAAAGAAAGGGAAAAAGGACTAGCCTGTGTTCACTTACAACACAAAAAAAGCCCCAAAGGCAATCAATGCCTGACACACACGTGCAGCAATATTATTCCAGTTGCCTAGGAACCAATGCAAGGAGCCTGCCTAGGGAGGGATGCCCACATAGTAAATGAATGGAAGAATGCTGGCACTAATATGACATTGATTTGTCCCTATAAGGAACTTGTTAAGGTAATGCCTTGTATGACAGACACATGGTCTCTACCAGACACAGCTATGGGGTTTTTTATATACTGTACTTAAAAACTGTTAATACTTTTCAGACTTGGTTTTGAAAACATTGCCTCTAAAGAGGGAAAAAAAGGAAGAGCCTGCTACCCAGTCCCTCAAGTTATTAAATATCTGAAATTCACTCTAAATGATTAATTCAGTGTTCAGGGAACCGGTTGTGATTCAAAGCACAGTCATAGTTTTCCTTTGCGTACACCTGCTCATCAGAAAGGGGTTACCCGTGACAAGCCAGCAGAGCCTGAAGACACTCCTCATTTATAATGGCATGACTGGGTCCCGGGCTGGCCCTGGAGGGTACAGAAACAACAGAAAGCAGCTGATGTGCTGGGGGAACCAATGCAGAGGGGTGAGCTGCTTACAGAGGGCAGCCAGCAAGGGGTGTACAGTGACAACCAGCCCACACTGATGGGACTCCCCAAGTACAGCACCCATGGCTTGCACCTCCAGAACAGCTGCAGGGACCAGTCTAAACACAGCCATGGTGACATGGTGTCTGTGAACAACACCACCCCTGCTGCTCTAGTAATGCCACCTCAGGATGGCCAAAGGACACACCACCCAGTGTCCCAGCATGAAAACTGCTGGACCAGGGTCTGTTCCCTTTTACCCAGCATGGGCTAGACTGAGATGCTGAAGAAGCACTCTAGGCAGCAGGGAAGAGGAGTTAATAAACCCCTATCCTGGCTCACCCATCTGTGCCATCTCATGCCATTCATCCTGTCACACCAGCACCCACTGCCAAGGTCAACTGTATCCAACAGATGTGCAAAGTGGTCAGAGATATTAAAGCCTCCTAACTGAGGGGAAAAGTGGGCAGCTCACTGGAGGGGAGGGAAAACCAGCAGTGCTGCTCCAGGGGAGGGGAGCTGCAGTGTCAGCTCTTCTGTTGTTACATCCAAATAAATGGCAAAGCAGGCCTTCATTTTGGGCGCTCACAGAACAACTTGCTACAGGCCAGGACTGAACAAGAACAGCTTGATTTAACCACCTGCTCTCCTCCCATAGTGGTGTGCACAGGCTAGAGATATTGCACTGGACACGGCAGAAGGGTCAAGCAGGAGCAATGGGATCCTGCAGCTCCCAGGCCCCTCTTTGCAGAACTGTGTCACTCCTGATTACAGAGGGAAACGTCCTCAGCTTCTTCCCAGCTGTGGGTTCAGGGATTTATGCTATATTATCTATGTATATTTCCATACTTGCATCCAAGCAGGAGAACTAAGGACTGACTGTTGACCTCAGTACTGTGCTCTGCAAGTTAAGCTCAGAGATATCCCAAGCCAAGTAATGTGGTCTGTAAACAGCAGTTCCTAAGAAATTAGTAAAGGGACACTAAATTCAGTATTAAAATTTTAATTTGAAACTCAGGAAATTACACTTTAGTCGGTGGAGCTGAGTTACTCTGGAATACGGAAAAGCCATGATCTACATGATAGATCCATTATGTGTAAAGCACTGGAGAGGCTGAAATGCTGCAGAGATTCAGGTGTTTACGTTGCTCAGGCACATATCCTCTGCCTCCACAGCTGCCACACCACGAACTACACTGCAGCCCTCTACCTCTCCTATTATTAACAAACTGTATTCACAAAGTGAGGGTTGAAGATTTAAAAGCAGAGTCCAGAAATACTATTAACAGGAATATTAACATATTGCCCTCAACTATTATAATTTGATTATATTACTTTGTATTTTTCTGTAAGCCTCAAGTCTAAAAATCCTATGACTAAGCCAGGATTTTGCTTTTAATAAAAGAAAGTCAAAGGCAACTGGACTTCACAACTCTGCATTAAGGTTGAAAACATGCCATCCAAGATGGAAGAAAGAAACTTAACATTTAAAGAAGTAAAGTAAATATATAAACAACAAATTCCTAAGGTAATCTTAGAATTTCTGAGCACTTAAGAGTTGACAGTGTTGGCTTTAATGGGCTAAAAAGCTACGAGGAGCCATATTTGGGAGACAGAGAAGTCTATCTTGCATGAGAAAGAAGGAGAAAGAATTAAAAGGTCTTGACTGGCAAGTTGGAAATATCTAGAGTGAGGAAGAAGGCACAGCAAGGAAGCTGCAAAATAGAAACTGTAAGCAAGACAGTTGCCATGGCCAGCCAGCAGAGAAGAGCACAAGGCAGTGCTGCACAGACCCTCCTAATTGAAGTAATTATCTGCCTTTAGGCTGAACATTCTAGTTAAAAACCACTCTGACATGAGGCAAGTAAAACCGACCTCTAAAGCTAATTCAGTTGCAAAAGACAACACTTGATGAAAAAGCTGGTATATTTGATTGTTTTCTTTTTACATATTCCAGATAATATTACTGCGCTACCCTGCACAAACAAAAATAAGACAATCTAGGCCAGAAGATTTTGATCAGTTTTGACAGATTCAGGTGAAATTAAATTACCAAGAGAACTTAACATCTACTTAGGTGCCTACAACTCCTCAAAGAAGTGCTGAGCAGATCACTTCAGAGTGCTTTGAACTAGCTATCAGCATCCAATAAGCTAAGCTCTTTCAAAAATTAGGTACTAAACTACTGGCACAACTCAGGTGAGCCAGGCTTGGGGAAAGGCTTTCTAGCATAAGACAAACCAATCAAAGCAAGAGGGAAAATTATGTACTTTGACCTGTGCCAAGGTATTTCCTGCAAATGCCGTATACTACATATTTCAGTCTCTCCACCTAATATCTAACGTTCTCCCAAATGCTCAAAGTTGCATTTGCCCAGTGACACAGCATCCATAACACAGTAAGCTGTAACCTTGCAAAGACTTCGGCATGCACAGCCCCAGAGCCTTTAGTAAGACCTGTCACTATGTGCAAAGTACATTCACAGGTCTTATCAGGATGGTGGCCAAAGATTATGGAGGCATCCAAGCTGGTTGATATAGTCAAGCCTGTTCTGTGGCACGTCTATTTTAAACTTGGGTCTTCTGGTTTGTATCTTAAAAGGTCTACATGTCTTAACTGATCAGCAGAACAAATTAACTTAGCAAAGTGAAAACAGTTTAGCCTTGATAAATGAATATGAACACAAAAGAGCAACTCTCCATGGTTCACATACATCTAGAGTCAGCACATAAAAGGAAAGGAATGGACTAAATTGTTCTTAACAAGCAAGTAACTTTACCAGCAAAACACAACAAATTTAATTGCCTGTGAAAGTAATCACTAGTATGATGACACTCAGGCAAGACCAAAACGTTATTAACTGGGTAACATAAAATAATCTGAATCATAACCATAATTGCCTAATTATCTGATGGGATGGAAAAGACGTTTTAATGAATTCTATTCTCATTCCAAAGGTAATTTTCTCAGTATTCCTCAAGATTTAAAAATTGTTAAAACTGTTCTAAGTTATAAAAAACATACAGCCACTATTATAGATAACAATGCTGCTACACAGACTTCACTTCTGTTGTTTGGTTGTTGGTTTTTTTTTTTAATTTTAGGTGAAAGAAACAAAAACTTTATCCCACATTACTCAAGAACAAGCAAAATCAGAGCAACTTGAGGGGAAGTGCCTGCTTGCTAATAGGCAACGATAGCTCTAACAAGCCAATTTACAGCCAAGGATATTTAAAGTCATTGCACAACACATGTAAATATAAAATATGATCATGTGTGATATAATATGATAATTTTATATGTTTACTCACTAAATTTAAGCCTAGGGCAAATTTAGTCCAAGAAATAAAACAGGAGGTAGATGCTCAGTTAGTTTAAGGTGCCAGAGCTCCAGCAAAAGCGGAGCTGTGAGAGTTCACATTAGCTGAAAATTTGGTCCATGAAATGTGCAATTAATTCAAGAGGCTTTAAATACAGTTCTCATGATTTAAAGGCCTTCCAAAACATGGTGAAATTGTGAAATTTCAAAAGAACCCTGATTAAGTATTATATAAATATGGGTAAGATAGGAAAGAGGGAAATGAGGGACAGAAGAATCAAACTGACTGGAAGAGGCATCAAAAGGATGGGACAATTTTTAAGAAATTGTTTAACTTCTGAATCTCAGCTTTCGTTAAGATCTGTGCAGAATGGCCACCTCCCAAGAAAAGCCAGAGAAGGGACATATCATCAGAAAGCTTATGACTTTGTGAGCCCACCCTTACATTCAAAGCAGCAAACTGTTGCACTCTATTGTTGAGCAGCATGTAAAGAGCCTGCCAAGCACAGCCCACAGACCCGCTAATTAAGTGAACTGATTGTGTTTGTTTTGGAACCGTTTGCCAACAAAGGAATGTGTCACACTGATTAGTGAGAGAAGGGTATGTAATATATGTGTATTCAAACCCTGAGGAGTGCATAACCCAGGTATTCACTCTGTTTGCCCAAGGACTGACAAAAATTACTCTCAAGCAAATAACCAGACCAAAGAGAAACTCCAGCCCTCAAGAGGGGCCCTCTTTTTCTCTCAGCTGTATCTATCTAAAGAATACCCATCCTTCATAAATTCCTGCTGAACACTGCGCCAGAAACTGCTGAGAATATTTTGGAGAGAAACAATCTCTTCACCTCGAAGCTGACCTAAGAGACTATGAGGATGGAAAGTTAACAGCCAACTGAGGACCACCTTGGAATTGTAACGACTACTCTGACAGCTGTCACTCTTCTCTCCAAAGAGCAAAAAAGCTCAGGGAGGTAGCCAAAAGACCAAATGCCAGCTCAACACAGACATACATATATACATACACACACATACAAAAGCAGGCTTCACTTTACAAACATGCAGCAAAGAGCTGAAGTCTGCAAAAGATGTCATGCACCACCTTTTTAATATTTCTAACCTAAGAGCCCAGTTTGCTGGTAGAGTTAATAGCTCAAAAGTGAACAAACATCATTCAAATGCAAAAAGAAAAACATGGTCTCCAGAGTTCAGCAGCTCTTTCCTCCTTAACTCACCAGCTTCAGCTGGGGTACCTGGCAGTCCAGTATTGTGTACAAAATATGAATACTCTGCTGTAGTTAGCAATTCCAGAAAACCAGGATGGAGAAAAGGGAGTTGTAGTCAATTACCTCTGTACACCGTGGACTCAGAATAACAGAACTAAATCACAAATCTGAGCTGTTTACTCAGAGCTCTGTATGACAACTGACAAGGAAAGCTGAACACATCATCAGAATTTTCAGGTGTAATTGCAAGTCTTCACATGAACCTTTTAGGACTTGCCATTCCATTTGCCACAGGTTACTCTGTACATCTCCCTATTTCTAACTAGCCTTCTCACCTTACACTTGTCTTTGTAGCAGTCAGTACACCTACTTCAGAAACCTCTCTCATCCTCAAGAGATGGAAACAAACACAAAAGCCCTCCACCTGGCCTTCTCCCTCACTGCTTTGGAGCTGATGGAGCTGCACAGTAAAGGGTACAAGCTCCTCTGCTGGCATAACTTGCCTCCAGAGCAAAAATACGGAACTGAAATAATCTGGTGAGTTCCACATAGGTGGATGTGTAGTAATGAGATGAGAAAACTAACTAGGAAGGGAAATTAAAAATGCTGGGGATAAAAACAAGGTTCAGTTATAAGGAATACAAAAGGAGTAAGCAGAATGACAAAATAAGAAAGAGAAATATTGGAGAACCTTGCATGCTGATTGTGTTTTAATTAAAACCATTAACAAAGACCACTGTCTTTGGCATGACATCAACCATAACTTCACATTTGTGAAACATGAACCAAAGTCCTTTCTGGCTTCTAATTCACATAAAAACAGGAGCTAGAGCAGCTTCTGTTGGCTTGAGCTGCTGACAAATTCTATTTGATTCCAGAAGGTTTTAAAATCTGTAATTGCAAGGTATGTCTGATCTCAGCTGAAGGGCGGGATAACAATATACACCCAATAATGTTTTTGTGAATTTTAAAGTAAACTTGCCTTCCCAAATGTTCCTTCACATTCTCATTAATCTTTCGGGAATATCTTCAGTCGCCTTTTATGCAGTCTCAATAAACATCTTATGTTTTATGCCATCTTAGTCTTTCCTTTTAACTCAGCCTATCTCATCATGCACCTTAGATACAATCTTTCTTAAAAACTGTTTATAGAGCTCAGCTGTACACCTTGTTTAGCTTTTATCCACTGCTTTGTCAATACATTTTTTAGAATAAGACTCTGGAAAAACAATGTGCAAACAATCTTTGAAACTCAGATCAGACTGAAAATCCCTTAAGAGTAATCCTTGGTTACCTGTAATTTAACATCTTTGTGCACGCAAGGGAACCAGATTCTTTACAAACCCTTTTAACATGCTGGTCCCCCGACTGTTTCCAAAAGTGGGTCCTTGATTTTTTTCCCCCTTTCAAATGAACACTTTGGAGAACAAATTACAATGACTGAATTTGAAACAGCCAAGAAAATACTTGTCTGTGGAGGAATGCTGTGCTGTCACATATACTGTCTTTCTGTTAAGGATAAAAAAAAAAATCTCCTTTATTCAAAATCCAAGACACTATTGAAAAAGAGTAGTAACACTGCTGTGTTGTCACGTCTGCTTTGGTTTCCTGCATTTTGCTTCTAGGTTTTCCATGCAACTCCTGTCCCTGACCTGGCATCAAGTACTCTACATGATGCGAAATAAAGTTTCTTTTGTTTAGTTTAGGACTGGCATACATACTTATACTTACTTTGTAGCCACCTGAGAATAGCCATGTCATTAAAAAACCAACTTGCATCCACAGGCACAGAGGAATAAGCAGAGAGCAGAGCACTAGCCATAACATTTCATGGGAAAGACACTTCAGAATAGATGGTCATTATTTTATAATGGATGATCCCAGTACATTATGGGCCCAGTGACACCAGAGAACAGAAAGATGTCTGTGATCACTCCAGAGAAGTCATGTGGTTTTTCAGGACACTTTGCAAACTCAGAAGAGCTTTGGATAAATCACACAATGTGATGATACTGGGGACTCTTCCCTTTTTGAACAGCTATTCTGAGACTTACAGGGCTTTAGAAAGTAGCACTTCTCATTTGTTTCCACTTTTGCTCATGGTGGCCTCACTGGAGCAGTGATCTACTGTAGCTGCCCAGAAATGTGCATTAGTGGAATCTAATCCCTAATTATTTAAATGAAAGGTCATGAGGCTGAGAATCCTCAAGGCTTTAACATTCAAATCAAATGTATGACTGACATTACCACATTGGAGTACCTGCTTGTAGAAATGTCCTCAAATGGGTAAAGGATTTCTCCATTGTTGCAAATCTCACAGATGAAACCCTTTTGGCTACAAAGACTGCAGCTGTACACATGAGAGGTGGCAAACTTGATCACCTTCCCCAAGAAAGGAGCCAGCTTTCCTTCAATAACCTGGAATGAGAAGATAATATTGAATGAACCCCCCAGAAGTAACCAGAATGCCCTGAAGGACTGAGACAATATTTATTACTACAGAAATACAGCTATATGCTGTTGGTTAAAACAATAGGAAAGTTACTTCCCAAAAGTTATAGCTCCATGAAAACACAAGTGATAATAGTAGTCAATGAACCAACAATGATCTGAACATGAAAAGTAACTTACTATCTCTTTGTAAGTCTCTACATGGCAATAATATGAAATATTAGTAGTCATTTTAAGTACAACAGTGCATTCATACAATAAGGCACAAAGAAATAAATAGGAAAAGAGTTTAAGGCTTCCACATTATCTCTGACAGCTACAAATACTGCCTTACAATTTTCACTTCTTTTTACTTTTTATGCACATATGACAGTTTTGTCTTTGTTTCTTTTCCTCCAAAGTACAAGTTTTTTGCATTTATTTTGTGAACAGAGTCCTGGCTTTAGTCCTTTAATAGGACTGTGTTTCCCACTGAAAACCATTCAAAGATAATGTTCTGTTCCTTGCCAAAATGAATAACTTCTTAGCTGAAGTCTTGAAGAGGAACTGGGGTTTTTTTTCTCTTTAGTGTCCAGCTCTCAAATCAAGAAGTCCCAGAGAATCCTGCTAGACCATTAGAAGTGATTAGCACTCCTCGTGTTGGTGTGGAAAAAATGGCCAAGCCATACACATTAAACTGCTAACCACAACACTCATCTAAATTTGTGACTTGGAGAGAATGCCTCAATAAGGGCTGCTATTCAGGCAAAATACTTTCCATTCAGATCAAACTTCTAGAGACTTTTAGGAATTCTGCTGCTGTAGGGAATAATGAAGATGGAATAAGGCCCTAAGTGTATATTCTTCTCTCCTGGGCTTCCTGTGGTCTGAATGGCAGCTTGCCAGATTAGTGATAGAAATGTGTCATGAGATTTGATAGCAACCTCCTGTTAAAAGGAAAAAGAATGCAGTAAGTGCTGACTGAAGACTTGCACAGGGCTGTGTCCTGAAACCCAAGAGTGGGGAGTTTTACACTTAAAGGAGTGTCAGACTCAGTTCAGGCACCCCTTCCCTAAATATGGTAACACATCACTTGTAATTTGGGTTTAGTGTAAACAAATCTAGAGAAAGCAGACACATCAAGGCAGAGAAGAACAACAGAGAGTCTGGAAGCAAATGCCAGGTAGTAAGGAAATAAATTTGTGTTCCAGGGCAACTCCTGCCCACTAGCCAAGAAAGACACTAGTAACAAGTACACCTGGATAAGGAGGTGCATGGAGAGTGCTGGTGTTGATAGCATGGAATGGCATGGGCTGAAATGTGTCCCTTCTTTGCCTTCAGCTCCAGCCTGCTAACAACACCTGCAACAACAGGAAGCAGCAATGTTATTGCTACTACTGCAGATAGGACATCTGCTCATGTCAGAGGAAAAATGACGTTCCTATTGCATCCTGGTATAGGAAGATCCCCTTCAACAACAATATAAACAATGCAGAGAAGCTGCTGCATGAAATATGAAAATGAAGCCATAGTTCAAGGTAGTGATACTGCTAACCTTCTAACAGATGGTCAGAAGCTAATTTAGCTCCCCTAGGCTGGGGTTTGTTTTTCATTTTGAAGGAAGAAATATTTTGCTTGCAGACTCCACAGTTACAGAGGGTCTGAAAGCCAAACAAGCTGGGAGTAGGGGAAAGACATGGAAGTTGGCAATATTCAATAAACAGAAAGAAAGAAACAGTAAAGCTACCCAGCTAGTGACAAGGCTACAATCACCCTCCAAAAACCCACTTAGGCACTAATAGATGAAACATACACACAAAGATAATAAATAAACCACAATGCATACAAATTTTCCAGAGAATTTTCATGCTATAGCAGCCACCTCAGGCCACAAATGCTCAGCTTAAAATGCCAGGCTAAAGACACACTGCAAACAAACTCTCTAAATCTGAACTAATATCACTGTCAGCAATGATTTAAAAGTTACACCTCTGAATTGAAGTAACATTTTATATAATGAAATAAACACAATTATCATAATCTATTACCTTCCTAAGCACG